>CAUYSK010003373.1:0-103594 GCA_963575035.1 Avahi laniger | reverse complement strand
AAAACTATATGTATGAACTTTAGAAACATGTTGAGTGAAAAAAAAAAGACACAAGTAGAACTACCATTTGATCCGACAATCCCATTACTGGGTATCTACCCAAAAGAAAGAAAGACATTCTATAAAAAAGACATCTTCACTAGAATGTTTAGAGCAGCACAATTCACAATTGCAAAGATGTGGAAACAACCCAAGTGCCCATCAATACATGAGTGGATTAATAAAATGTGGTATATGTATACCATGGAGTTCTACTCAGTCACAAAAAACAATGGGAATGTAGCACCTCTTGTATTATCCTGGATAGAGCTGGAACCCATTCTACTAAGTGAAGTATCCCAAGAATGGAAAAACAAGCAGTACATGTACTTACCATCAAATTGATATTAATTTATCAACACTTATGTGCACATATAGTAATAACATTCATCAGGTGTCAGACAGGTGTGGGGGGAGGAGGGGATGGGTATATTCACACCTAATGGATATGGTGCGCACCATCTGGGGGATGGACATGCTTGAATCTCTGACTGGGGTGGGGCAAAGGCAATATATGTAACCTAAACATTTGTACCCCCATAATATACTGAAATTAAAAAAAAAGGCACAAAGATTACATACTGCAAAATTTAGTTTATTGGCTAAAAACAGACAAAGCAAATCTTTATTGGTATGAATCACTATATTGTTTGCTCTGGGAAGTATTTTAATACAAGAATAAAATTGAGTAAAAGCTCACTTTCTCATTATTATCACCGCACTCCGACATATCTAAATAACTACAATGTTAAAACATTCTTCCCCTAAATTCTTTTGTTGGTCTAAGTTCTAAAACTTTGTTTGGGTTTAAGTTTTAAAAGTATATGTAAGGTTCATTCCATGACTAAACAAAACACAACTCAATTCAAAATGGACAAAGGACTGAAACAGACATCTCTTCAAGGAAGATATACAAATGACCAATAGGTACATGAAAAGGATGCTCAATATCATTAATCATTAAGGAAATGGAAGTCACAACCACTATGAGATACCGCTTCACACCCGTTAGCATGGCTATTGTGAGAAAATTTATAAGTAACAAGTGTTGGTGAGGATGTGGAAAAATTGTAGACCTCATGCATTGCTTATGGGAAGGTAAAATGGTGCAGCTGCTGTGTAAAACAGTTTTTGAGCCCGAAATATTTAACCAAAGAATTACTATATGATCCAGCTATTCCACTGCTAGTCATACACCTCAAAGAACTGACAGCAGGGCTTAAACAAATATTTGTACACCAATGTTCATGGCAGCACTATT
The DNA here is from genome assembly GCA_963575035.1 of Avahi laniger. Taxonomy (NCBI): domain Eukaryota; kingdom Metazoa; phylum Chordata; class Mammalia; order Primates; family Indriidae; genus Avahi; species Avahi laniger. The sequence continues at coordinate 102,294 of CAUYSK010003373.1, read as the reverse complement.
CACAATAGGCAAAAGGTTAAAACAACCCAAGTGTTCATCAACAGATTAATAGATAAACAAAATGTAATATTTGCATAATGGAATATTATACAGCTATAAAAAGGACTAACATTATGGGGTGAGGAGCCAAGATGGCGGACCAGAAAAGCCGCCAGTCAGAGTGTCTCTGCAAAAAAGATGAATTTTAGAAGAAAGAGAAAAAAATAAGCTAGCAGAGAAACATAGATTGGGTGAGGGCCAGAAGGAAGGGTGCCTGAAACTACAGGAGACTCTACGGGAAGACATTGCAGAGGAGAATTGGAAGGAGAAAGGTCCCAAGAGGCTTGGAGATCAGTGACAAGAGTAGGTAGAGCGGTTAACTTTCACCTCCCTTGCATCTCACACTGTTGGTGGGCTACTGAGAGGTTGGAGAGACCTGTCAACAGCAACCCAGAGATGGCTGCTGCCAGTGAGCAGTGGCCTCTTGTGGACTCAGCGCCGGGCTCCCAGCCCCCTCGGGGCACCTCCCCGGGTGCAGACCTGAGCCTATCAGCAGATGCCATAGTGCTCCATTCTCTCCTTCCCCATCCCTACCCCTGGGTGCCCAAAGAGACAATTTAACCATCACACAGAGGCATCTCCAAGGAAAGGGGGAATTCCTTTTGGGGCCCTAGAGCAGACTTAGGGATAATCAGACTGCGAGCTCCATACCCGCCAGCCCTCCAAGGTGCTACTTGCTTCGGGACTCCAGGAGAGTGGGCAAAATACCGAGGTGGAGTGAAATCGATCCAGCTTGGGAATGCTGTCAGTGATTGAAGACCATCACTCCTCCCCCTGGCAGGGGCAGGGATTGATCTCCAGGGTCCAGGGGGCAGGCCTACACACCAGACCCCATACACCCAGGTCACGATTGCATTGCCCTGGGGCACAGAAGAGAGATCTGTGAAAGAGCCTACTGAGGAGTGTGTGCCTTCAGGGGCAGATCAGCATGCCTGAGCAGCAACCCTCCTCCCAAAAGAGGGCTGTGCACCCAGCTAAGGCTACGATCCTGGGTAGGGAACCTCCCGACCCACGTCACAGCCAGGGGAGATCCAACGGCCTGAGGTCCTGCTTGCTGGCAGAGGACTGGGAGATGACACGGAGAGGGGGAGAGTGGAGGGGAGTGAAACCTGCTCCAGAGTGTGGGTCTTGGACAGCCCCACTCCCCAAGTGCACACTTTCACCTGATGGGAGCCATTTCAGCCCCTCCTGGCAGCTTTGCACAGAAACAGAGCAGACCTTTGACTCGTGCTAACAGGAGTTGTGGAGCCTGAGGGCAGGCTTACCCAACCCAGGCCTACCCAGACTCACTCCCGGTCCTGCCCCCACTGAGGTGGAGAATAAGGACACACCTGGAAATCCGAGAGCTCACCCACCACTCGAGGCACAAGAGGGCCTCTCTAGAGGAATAAGAGCTAGCTAAAGGACGCAAAAACAGCACTGCAGCTCGCTCCTCCCAGCAAGTGCCACCTAATGACAGGGAGGTCATCCTGTACACCCTTTTACTGCATCTACTGATTCCTCATAAAGGGTGTGGTTGAATCTCACCCACAAACACCACCTACTGGCTCAGAGACTAAACAGGGCGTGTCATTATCCAAACGAAAATTTAAAGGCAAAAAGGAACAATTGATCCAGATGGGAAGGAACCAGCAAAAGAACTCTGGAAGTATGAAGACTGAAACGGAAAGCACACCCCCAAAGAGGAATAACACCTTCCCAGCAATGGACATTAACCAAACTCAGAACACTAAAATGACAGAAGAAGAATTTCAAACATGGATTGTAACAAAACTGAATGATATACAAGAAAAAATGGATAACCAACACAAAGAAATCAGGAAAAAAAATCCAGGACTTGGAAGAAAAATTCACTAAAGAAATTGAAATATTAAAGAAAAATCAAACCGATCTCCTGGAAATAAAGGACTTATACAGGGAACTACAAAACACTGAGGAAAGCCTCAAGAACAGCGTAGACGAAACAGAAGAAAGAATCTCAGAGATTGAAGACAACTCCTTCCAATTAAATAAGTCAGTCAGAGAAATGGAGCAGAAAATTAAGAAAAAAGAAATAAGCCTACGAGAAATGTGGGATCATGTGAAAAAACCGAACCTCAGGGTGATAGGGATTCCGGAAGGTGAAGAAGAAAACACTCAAGGGCTGGATAAGCTATTTGAAGAATTAATAGAGGAGAATTTCCCAGACCTTGCTACAAATCTAAATATACAGGTACAAGAAGCTCAACGGACCCGAGGGAGATTGAATGCAAATAGGAAGACACCACGTCACGCAGTCATCAGATTGATCAAAATAGCCACTAAAGAGGCCCTTCTACGAACTGTAAGGCGAAAGAAACAAGTAATATACAAAGGAAAGCCCATCAGAATAACTTCAGATTTCTCAACTGAAACCCTGCAAGCAGGAAGAGACTGGGGCCCCATTCCCACTCTTCTGAAACAGAATAATGCCCAGCCTAGAATCTTGTACCCTGTAAAATCAAGTTTCATATACGAAGGAGAAATAAAGACATTCTCAGATAAGCAAAGACTGAGGGAATTCACCAAGACAAGATCAGCTCTCCAAGAAGTACTCAAAATAGAATTACACAAGGATCAGCACAATAAAAACTCTCGAATGTGAGACCACTCAGAACTTAAAGATCAAAGGCTCGATTCCACAATGGCTAAAGACAGAAAACAAAGCAATAAAATGCAACCCAACAGAATGAACAGTAATTCACACCACTTATCAGTTCCCCAATCAATGTGAATGGTTTGAACTCCCCTCTGAAGAGACAGAGTGGCCAAATGGATAAAAAAAAAACAAGCCAAGCATCTGCGGTATTCAGGAAACACATCTTATCTGCAAGGATGCATTTAGACTCAAAGTAAGGGGATGGGAAACAATATTTCAAGCAAATGGAAGCCAAAAGAAGGCTGGTGTGGCAGTTTTGATCTCAGATACTTTGGTTTTTAAATCAACAAAAGTAAAGAAAGAAAAGGGGGTCCCTATATAATGGTGAAGACTATGGTTCTACAAGAAGACATAAAAATTCTAAATATGTATGCACCCAACTTAGGTGTACCCAAATTCATAAAGCAAACTCTACTTGATCTGAACAAATTGATAGACAGCAACACCATAATAGTTGGAGATTTCAACACCCCACTGACAGCACAGGACAGACCTTCAAGCAGAAAATTAACAAAGAAGTAATGGACTTAAACAGAACTCTAGAACAAATGGGCTTGACTGACACTTACAGGACATTCTACCCAAACACCACTGAATACATGTTCTTCTCATCAGCTCATGAGACATTCTCTAAGATTGACCATATTCTAGGACAAAAAGTTTGTCTCAAAAAGTTTAAAAAAATAGAAATCATACCATACATCTTCTCAGATCACAGTGAAATAAAAACAGAAATCAACCCCAACAGAAACTCTCATCTCTACACAAAGTCATGGAAATTAAACAACTGTCTGCTGAATGATTCCTTCATAAACGAAGAAGTAAGATAGAAATCACAAGATTCTTTGAACTAAATGACAAAGGTGACACAAGTTATGAAAATCTGTGGGACACAGCCAAAGCAGTCCTGAGAGGAAAGTTTATTTCCATAAATGTCTATATCCAAAAGTCAAACAGATCACAAATAGACAACCTAATGAATCGACTCAAAGAACTGGAAAAAGAATAACAGACTAACCCCAAATCCAGCAGAAGAAGGAAAATTAATAAGATAAAATCAGAACTAAATGAAATTGACAGCAGGGAAACTATATGGAAGATTAATAAAACAAAAAGTTGGTTCTTTGAAAAAATAAACAAAATTGATATACCTTTGGCTAAGCTAACAAAAAACAGAAAGGAAAATCCATAACAAGCTCCATCAGGAACAAATAAGGAGAAGTTACAAGTGATGCCATGGAGATTCAAGATATAATTTATGAATATTACAAAAACTCTTATGCACACAAACTGGAAAATGTGGAGGAAGTGGACAAATTTTTAGAAACACACAGCCTTCCTAGGATCAACCAGGAAGAAATAGAATTCCTCAACAGACCAATATTAAGGATTGAAATTGAAACAACACTAAAATCATTCCAGAAAAGAAAAGTCCCGGACCAGATGGTTTCACACCCGAATTTTACCACACATACAAAGAAAAACTGGTGCCTATCCTGCAGAAATTATTCCACAGCATCGAGAAGGATGGATTCCTCCCCAACACATTTTATGAAGCCAACATAACCCTGATACCAAAACCAGGAGAGGACACAACAACAAAGGAAAACTACAGACCAATATTCCTTATGAATATAGATGCAAAAATTCTCAACAAAATTCTAGCTAACCGAATCCAGGTACTTATTAAGAAAATAATCCTTCATGACCAAGTGGGCTTCATCCAAGAAATGCAGGGAGGGTTCAACATGCACAAATATATAAAAATAATTCACCACATAAACAGAAGCAAAAAGAAAAACCATATGATTCTCTCAATAGACGCAGAAAAAGCATTTGACAAAATTCAACATGCTTTCATGATAATAACGCTTAACAAAATAGGCATAGACGGGGCTTACCTAAAAATGATACAAGCCATTTATGAAAAACCCACAGCCAACATCATACTGAAAGGCTAAAATTTGAAAGCATTCCCTCTTAGAACTGGAACCAGACAAGGTTGCCCACTATCCCCTCTTCTATTCAACATAGTGTTGGAAGTCCTGGCCACAGCAATCAGGCAAGAGTGGAATAAAAGGCATACAAATGGGAACAGAAGAGATAAAACTCTCACTATTTGCTGATCACATGATATTATATCTAGAAAACTCCATGGATTCAACCAAGAGGCTCCTGGAATTGATAAATGAATTCAGTAAAGTCTCAGAATGTAAAATCAATGCACACAAATCAGAGGCTTTCATATACACCAATAGCAGTCATACCGAGAACCAAATCAAAGACTCAATTCCCTTTCCAATAGTGACAAAGAAAATAAAGTATCTAGGAATACATTTAACTAAGGAGGTAAAAGACCTCTACAGGGATAACTATGAAACATTGAGGAAGGAAATAGCACAGGACATAAACAGGTGGAAAATCATACCATGCTCATGGATTGGCAGAATCAACATGGTTAAGATGTCTATACTACCCAGAGTGATCTACAGATTCAATGTAATCCCTATTAAAATACCAACATAATTCTTCACAGATGTAGAAAAATTAATTTTACGCTTTGTGTGGAACCAGAGAAGACCCCGCATAGCAAAAACAATTCTAGGTAATAAAAACAAAATGAGAGGTATCAATTTACCAGACTTCAAACTTTATTATAAGGCTGTTGCAATCAAAACAGCTTGGTACTGGCACAAAAACAGAGCCATTGACCTGTGGAACAGAACTGAGAATGCAGATATAAAATCATCCTCATATAGCCATCTAATCTTTGACAAAGCAGAGAAAAACATACACTGGAGAAATGAATCCTTATTCAATAAATGGTGCTGGGAAAACTGGATAGCCACATGTAGAAGACTGAAGCAGGATCCAAACACTTCACTCTTCTAGACATTGGCCTAGGCAAAGAATTTATGAAGAAGACCCCAAAGGCAATCACAGCAACAACCAAAATAAATAAATAAATGGCACCTGATCAAATTAAAAAGCTTCCGCACAGCCAAAAATCTATCACAAGAGCAAACAGACAACCTACAGAATGGGAGAAAATTTTTGCATGCTACAAATCTGATAAAGGGCTGATAATCAGAATCTACTTAGGACTCAGGAAAATCAACAAGAAAAAATCAAATGATCCTCTCAAAAAGTGGGGATAGGACATGAATAGAAAGAAACTTTTCAAAAGAAGACAGAATAATCGCCAAAGAGCATATGAAAAAATGCTCAACATTTCTAATCATCAGGGAAATGGAAATCAAAATCACAATGAGATGTCACTTATCTCCAATGAGACAGGCCTTTATCAAAAAGTCCCAAAATAATAAATGTTGGCCTGGATGCGGAGAGATAGGAACACTCATACGCTGCTGGTGGGACTGCAAACTACCGCAACTTCTGTGAAAAGCAATATGGAGATACCTTAAAGAGATACAAGTAGAATTACCATTCGATCCAGCATTCCCATTACCAGGCATCTACCCAAAAGAACAAATGATACTCTATAAGAAAGACATCTGCACCTGAATGTTTATAGTGGCACAATTCACAATTGCAAAGACGTGGAAACAACCCAAGTGTCCATCAATACATGAGTGGATTAATAAAATGTGGTATATGTATGCCATGGAGTACTATTCAGCTTTAAGAAATAATGGTGATATAGCACCTCTTGTATACTCCCTGATAGAGTTGGAATGCATTCTACTAAGTGAAGTATCCCAAGAATGGAAAGACAAGCACCACATGTTCTCACCATCAAATTGGTATTAAGTGATGAAGACATAAGTGCACATATAAGAATGATATCTATTGGATGTCGGACAGGGGGCAGGAGGGGAGGGGCGAGGAGGAGCGGGTATTTGCGTACAGAAAGAGTGCAATGTGCACCATCCAATGGATGGGCACACTTGAAATTCTGACTTAGGGGGGAGTGGGGAGGCAAGGGCAACATACATAACCTAAACATCTGTACCCCCATAAAATGCCAAAATAAAAAATAAAAAAAATAATAAAAAGGACTAACATTATGATATAGGGTATGACATGGGTGAACCTTGGTAGTATTATGCCAAGTCAGGTAGGCCATACACAGAAGGATAAATATTATTTGATTCCGCTTACAGTAATTATCTGGAATGTGCATTTCGTAGAGATAGAAAGTAGAATAGAGGTTACCAGAGGTGTAAAAGCGGGAAATGAGGAGTCAATATTTAATGAAATAGGGACAGAGTTTCTGTTTGGAATGATGAAAAGTTCTGGAAATGGATGGTGGTGATGTTAAACACAACATTGTAAATGCACTCAATGCTACTGAATTTTACACTTAAAGTGGTAAAAAGGGAGAATTTAATTTCATGTATATCGTATTTTATCACAATAAAAATGCAAAAAAAGTATATGTAAAGTTCCAAAAGGCGCATTTTCAATAACTTTTAAAAAAATTATTTTATTCTACAAGGGAGTGTATTTGAGTAACTCTTTGTTATACAGCTGGTCCCCGATCCTGGTTGACACTGTTACCACTGCTCCTTTCTTTTTTATTTTTTTTTAATTTCAGCAAATTATGGGTGGTACAGATGTTTAGGTTATGTATGTTGCCCTTCCCCCTCATCCCCCGAAGTCCGAGCTTCAAGAGTGCCAACCCCTGGATGGTGCGCATTGCACTCTTTGTGTATGCAAATACCCATCCCCTCCTCCCCCCGCCCCCTTATCCGGCACCCCAGGGCGGGTATTTGCATATGTCCACATGAGGGTGGGTCAATTAGTACCAATTAGATGGTCAGTACATGTGGTGCTTGTCTTTCCATTCTTGGGATACTTCACTTAGTAGGATGCATTCCAGCTCTATCCAGGAGAACACAAAAGGTGCTATATCACCGTTGTTTCTTAAAGCTGAATAGTACTCCATGGCATACATATACCACATTTTATTAATCCACTCATGTATTGAGGACACTTGGGTTGTTTCCACATCTTTGCAATTGTGAACTGTGCTGCTATAAACATTTGGGTGCAGGTGTCTTTCTTATAGAGTGTCAGTTGATCTTTTGCGTAGATGCCCAGTAATGGGATTGTTGGATCAAATGGTAATTGTACTTGTATCTCTTTAAGGTATCTCCATATTGCTTTCCACAGAGGTTGCACTAGTTTGCAGTCCCACCAGCAATGTATGAGTGTTTCTATCTCTCCACATCACGCCCACATTTATTGTTTTGGGACTTTTTGATAAAGCCCAGTCTCATTGGAGATAAGTGATATCTCATTGCGGTTTTGATTTGCATTTCCCTGATGATTAGAGATGTTGAGCATTTTTTCATATGTTTTTTGGCCATTATTCTGTCTTCTTTTGAAATGTTTCTGTTCATGTCTTTTGCCCACTTTTTGATAGGGTTGTTTCATTTTTTCTTTTTGATTTTTCTGAGTTCTAAGTAGATTCTGGTTATCAGCCCTTTATCGGATTTGTAGCATGCAAAAATTTTCTCTCATTCTGTAGGTTGTCTGTTTGCTCTTCTGACAGTTTGTTAGGTTGTACGGAAGCTTTTTAATTTAATCAGGTCCCATTTATTTATTTTGGGGTCTTCTTCATAAATTTTTTTCTTTGGCCAATGTCTAGAAGAGTATTTGCAACATATTCCTCTAGAATTCTAATAGTTTCACTCCTTAGTTTTAAATCTGTTACCCGCTGGCTCCTTTCTATGGTAAGTCCTTAATTGTTTGGATTTGTTTGAGTTCGCTTCTGGTACATTTCTAATCTGCAGTCTCTGTGGAAATATATACAATATGCGTATCCTATCTTTAAAAAGTAAATTTAAAATAGACAATGATATCAAAAGGGTGATAAAGACACAACTGGATTAATTTGTTTTTATTTATGTCTAAATCAGTGGAATTGTGAACTCTGAGGTGCAGAGTTTTGTTTGAGAAGTCCAAAATGTTACTGTATGTGAACATAGAACAATTATTATTAATAATAATTAATTAATAATAATGATTAATTAATAATAATTAATCATTTTAACAATATCTTTAAAAGTGAAATTTATTGCTTTTTTAAAATTTCAAAGTATTATGGGGTGCAAATAATTTTGGTTACAAGAATAGCTTTCATAATGCTTAAGTCATGGTTATAGTAATAAGAGTGTCATCCAGATATTGTTCATTGTACAATATGTTCATGTGTGTAAGTTTTTACACATCCTCTCCTCCCGGTTCCCCCCATTGATTTCTGTTGAGATTTACTTCCCTCTATGCACATGTACGCTCATCAGTTAGTTCCAATTTAGTACAGAGTATATGTGGTATTTGTTTTTCCATTCTTTGGATATTTCCTGTAGGACAATGTTCTCCATTTACATCCAAACTGCTGCAAAAGGAATTAATTCATCCTTTTTTATGGCTAAGTAGTACTCCATGGCATACATTTATCACATTTTGTTAATCCACTGATAAATTAATAGACACTTGGATTGATTCCACATCTTTGCAATTGTGAATTTTGCTACAATAAGCATTTGAATAGAAGTGTCTTTTTGTAAAATGGCATCTTTTCCTTTGGGTAATAACCAGTAGTGGGACTGCTGGATCAAATAGTAGGTCTACTTTTAGTTCTTTGAGGAATCTTCATACATACTGTTTTCCATAGAAGTTGTACTAATTTGTAGTCCCACCAACAGTGGATAAGCGTTCCTTTCTCTCTGCATCCACACCAGTATCTGTTGTTTTTAGACATTTTAATAAAGGCCATTCTGATTGGAGTAAGGTAATGAATATCTCATTGTGGTTTTATTTGCATTTTCCTGATGATTAGTGAAACTGAGCATTTTTTCCACATGTTTATTGGCCAGTTGGCTATATTCTTTTGAAAAGCTTTTGTTTATGTCTTTTGCCCATTTTTATAAGGTATTATTTATTTATTTTTCTTGCAGATTTGCTTGTGTTCTTTGTATATTCTGATTATTAGACCTTTATTGCATTTATAGCTTGCAAATATTTTCGCCCATTCTGTAGGTTGTCTATTTGCTCTACTGACTGTGTCCTTGGCTGTTCAGAAGCTTTTTAGTTTAATCAACTCCCATTTATTTATTTTTGTTGTTGTGATTGCCTTTGGGGTCTTCTTTGTAAATTCTTTGCCTTGGCCAATATCTAGAAGAGTTTTCCCACATTTTCTTCTGGAATTCTTATGGTTTCATGCCTTACATTCATGTCCTGTATCCATCTTGAATTAATTTTTGTAAGTGGTGAGAGATATGGATCCTGTTTCATTCTTTTGCATGTGGCTATCCTATTTCCCCAGCACCGTTTGTTGAATACGGATTCTTTTCCCCAGTGTATGCCTTTGTCTTCTTGGTCAAAGATCAGATGTCTATATGAGGATGGTTTTATATCTGGGTTCTCAATTCTATTCCATGGGTCTATGTCTACGTTCTTGTGCCAGTACCATGCTGTTTTAGTTACTATAACTTTGTAGTATACCTTGAACTCTGATAAATTGATGCCTTCTAATTTGTTCCTTCTGTTTCAAGTTACTTTAGCTATATGGAGTCTTCTCTGGTTCCAGACAAAGCATACAATTATTTTTTTCTAGATTTGTGAAAATAGATGATGATGTTTTAATATGGATTGTACTGAATCCTATTTTCTAGAATTTTATATAAATGAAATAATAGACTATGTACACCTTTGTGTCTAGCTTCTTTCACTTAGCATCATTCTTGTGAGAATCATCCATGTGGTTGCATATAACAATGTTTAATTCATTTTTATGGCTGAGTATTATTCCATTGTATGGATATACCAAAAGTAATTTATTTATAGACCTGTTGATGGAAATTTGAGTGGTTTCTAGTTTTTTTTAGTATTATGAATAAAGCTGTTATGAACTTTCAAGTATTGGTATGGCCATATGCTTTAATTACTCTTGAATAAATACTTAAAAGTGATATTGTGGGATTGTATGACAGATATAGATTTAACTTTTTAAGAATCTACCAAGGTGCATTCCAAAGTGATTGTACCATTTGACCCTCCTACCAGTAGTATATGAGAGTTCCATTTGATCCATATCCTTGTTCACACTTGTTATTGTCTGTCTTTTTAATTATAGTCATTCTTACAGGTGTATAGTTGTATCTCATTTTGGTTTAGTTTTGTTATCCCTTAAAGACTAATGATGGTGAACATCCATTCATGCTATTATTTGCCATCCATGTATCATTTTTGATAAAATGTTCAAACAGTTTCCCCATTTTCATTGGGTTGTTTGATCCCTTACTGTTACGTTTTGAGAATTTGTTATATGTTCTCAGTATAAGTCTTTTAACAGTTGTGTGGTTTGTGAATATTTTCTCCCAGTCTGTAGGTTGCCCTTTCAATTCTCTTAAAAGTGTCTTTCAACACCTGCACCCGAATGTTTATAGTAGCACAATTCATAATTGCAAAGATGTGGAAACAACCCAAGTGTCCATCAATACATCAGTGGATTAATAAAATGTGGTATATGTATACCATGGAGTACTATTCAGTTTTAAGAAACAATGGTGATATAGCACCTCTTGTATACTCCCGGATAGAGTTGGAATGCATTCTACTAAATGAAGTATCCCAAGAATGGAAAAACAAGCACCACATGTACTCACCATCAAATTGGTATTAACTGATCAACACATAAGTGCACATATAAGAATAACATCTATTCAATGTCGGGCGGGGAGAGGGGGAGGGGGAGGAGGGGACGGGTATATGCATACACAAAGAGTGTAATGCACACGATCCGAAGGATGGACATAATTGAAAATCAGACTTGGGGGGATGGGGGCAAGGGCAACATGCATAAGCTAAACATCTGTACCCCCATAATATGCTGAAATAAAAAAAAATAAAAAAAGTGTCAAAGAGCAGAGCTTTTAATTTGGATAAAATTTAGTTTTCAATTTTATCTTTTATGGATCACACTTTTTGTGTCATATCTAAGAAATCTTTTCCTAATTCAAAGGCACAAAATTTCATCTTATTTTTATAGCTTTAAAAGCTTAGGCTTCACATTTAGATCTATGATCCATCCAGTCAAACCATTGGCCACAATATATGAATTGGCATACATTCACATACTTTGGCATTTTTCCTTCCAAGCAAAATGAAAAATGAGGTGCACTCCTCAATGTTCTGCTAACCAATAGGATTTCCCTTCACAACTATCCTTCAGGGAAGTCCTGTAAAGGGGCAAAAATGCTGCAGCTATTCACTTTCAAGTGGTACCTGTATATCGCACAGATTCATATGTAAAGCAGGCCCGAGTTTTCTCTTCCTTAGTTAACTGACCATATGAAACTCCCCATGAGGACACAGGTATGGGCTTTGAGAGGGAAGATAATGTAACAGGAAAAAAACACAGAAGATAAAGTAACATGAGTAGGGATCATGGCCATTTGGGCCCCTGCCTCATGTAACTTACTTGTGCCTTCACAGCTGGTTGAGCCTAATATCACATATATACCACTTCCACCTGATGATTGAGTGTTGAGTTTGTTTTTCAGCAATACCAACTTTGTGGCTACAGGAGATAAAAGTTTCTTTCATGGCAGACGTAAAATCTTTCACATAATTTATGTGACACTCAAGCTGAGAATTTGAAGCCCTCAGTTCATTCTTTTTATTCTCCACTTTATCAAATACAATTAGGAATGATCAGCCAATTTCATTATACTTGTTAGTTGGACAAAAATGTTCTAACGTATCATAAACCTGGCCATCTATAACCTTGTCTTTTATAAGTGTTTGATTAGGAGTGTCTAATAGTGATTTTGCCTATCTCTATTGCCACATCATGCCATGGACTATCAATGCTAACTAATCAGATTAGAGAACCAATTTCAGATTCCCCAGAACCAATTCAGAAAACTCATCCCTAAGATTCTGTTCCTCTGGAACGACCTTAGTACAGAAATCTGCACCAGACAGGGATCTGGAGAGAAACAGAACCAGTAGGGGTGTGTGTGTGTGTGTATCCTATTTTATATAGAGATATACAAATATATAGAGAGATTTTATATATATACATTTACATGTAGGGAGAATATATATTTTCTTTATCTATATACATCTCTATGTATCTATAATCTATCATCTATAGAGAGATTTTAAAGAATTGGATTACATGACTGTGAAAACTGACAAATCTGAAACTCGTAAGGAAGACTGGGAGAAGCAGAAATTCAGGTAAGAGTTGATGCTGCAGTCTTGAATCCCCAGGGCAGTCAATCTGGCTGGAAACTCAGGCAGGATTCTATGTTACAGCCAAGAGGCATAATTTCTTCTTCTTTGGGAAATGTCAGTTTTAGCTCTTAAGGCCTTCAACTGACTGGGTTAGGCCCACCAGTATAATTGAGTATAATCTGGTTTATTTAAAGTCAACTGATTGTAAATATTAATCATACCAACAAAATATCTTCACAGCAACTTCTAGACTAGTATTTGACCAAAATAACTTGTCATTATAGCATAGTCAAGTTGACCTATGAAATTAATGACATGTCTGGGCACGGTGGCCTCGCCTGTAATCCTAGCACTCTGGGAGGCCGAGGCGGACAGATCATTTGAGCTCAGGAGTTCGAAACCAGCCTGAGCAAGAGTGAGATCCTGTCTCTACTAAAAATAGAAAAATTAGCCTTTGCAGATTCCAATCACATGTATAATAGATTATTTAAAGTTGCCTCCACAGATCATTGACACTCTGCTTATTTAACTTCAGTTTGTTTTCTCTTCATGTTTCATTCTGGATATTTCTGTGTTTTCAGGTTCATTAATATTTTCTTCTACAATGTCTAATAAACTGTTAATCACATCTTTATATTTTTCATTTTAGAGACAGTTTTCATCTCTATAAGTTCACTTTGGAACTTTTAAAATATCTTCTATGTCCCTACTTAACAAGTCCAATTTTTCTTCTAGCTTCTTAAACATACAGAATAGATTTGCAATAACATTTACAAAAGCACTAATGAACATTTTTGTTCATTAATTATGTTATCTATGTTACCTCTGGATTAGTTACAATCAATTCATTTTTTTCTTAATTATGGGTCATATTTTTCTCCTCCTTTGCATTCTTGGGAACATTTTTATTGGATGTTAGAATTTTAACTTGTTAGGTACTATATATACTTATGTATATATTTATATGTGTGTGTATATATATATATATGTGTGTGTATATATGTGTTTATGTATGTTTTTAATTTCTGTCAGTATGCTTGTGCTTTGTTCTGGGGCACAATTGAGCTGCCAGGAAATAATCTGATACTTTTTAGTCTTGCAATTATGTTTGTTAGATTGGACCAGAGTAGTATTCAGGCTAGGGCTAATTTCCCCCTACTCCTGATACAAAGCCCTCTGAGTACATTACCTTGTCTACTATAGCAGTAGACCCCAACCTTTTTGACACCAGGGACCAGTTTCATGGAAGACAATTTTTCCATGGATCAGGAGCAGGGAATGGTTTGGGGATGATTCAAGTGCATTGCATTTATTGTGCAGCCAAACCTCTCTGCTAGTGATAATCTGTATTTCCAGCCACTCCCCAGCGCTAGAATCACAGCCTCAGATCCATCTCAGATCATCAGGTATTAGATTCTCATAAGGAGAGCACAGTCTAGATCCCTTGCATGCACAGTTTACAGTAGGGTTCACGCTCCTATGAGCATCTAATGTCACCACTGATTTGACTGGAGGAGGAGCTTATGCAGTGATGTGAGAGATGGGGAATGGCTGTAAATATAGATAAAGCTTTCCTCGCTGGCCTGCTGCTCATCTCCTGCTGTGCGGCCTGGTTCCTAGCAGGCCACAGATCAGCCTAGGGGTTGGAGACCACGGTACTATGGAATACTTTGTATACTCTTCCCACCCCTGTTTGAGTTTAATCCTCTTGAATATTCCTTTCCTTGGCCTAGGGTAGTTTCCTCACTTACATTCAGAGTACTCTGCTGAATATTTGATAGGGATACTCTGTAAATCTCTGAAGCTCTCTCTGTGCATCATTTTCCTCTCTGGTGTTCTTCCCTATGAATTCCAGCTACCTTGGTCTCTATGGGCTCACAGTTCTGTCTCTTTAACTCAGGTTGATCACTGGGATTTTCTGGGTTTCTTGTTCCTCTGCCACAGCCTAGAAACTCTCACCAGTCAGTAAACTGAGGTCCTCTTAAGTATCACATTGTTTTTATATTGTCTCAAAGGAATCACAGTTCTTTATTATCTGATGTTCAATGCCTTGAAAATAAATGGTCACTTTTTTGTCTATCATTTTAGTTGTTACAGGCATGAGGGTAAAAGCAGATCTTTTTACTACATCTTTGACAGAAGAGAAAGTCTTTTCTCATGCAGTTGTTTTACAGATAACTAATTTATCTGTAAAGGTATTAACTAATTTATCTGTAAAGGTATCAAATCCCTTTCCATCTAAAAACCTTAGAATTGTTCCTATTTTACTAATTAAACATTGACTATGCATATACCCAAAGTTTGAAATAAATGAGGTAATAACAGAAAGGGAAGATAACATTTATTTACTACCTATTGTTTGCTTGGCAAATTGTGCACTTAGAAATCACTCCTTGACTATTAGCTGACTCTGAATATTACTTATTTGATTTGATTTAGTAGTTTAATGTCTGTAAAAGTATATATTATTAAATTGCATTTATTTGAAATGATTCTGTATGGATATATAAGGACGAGTTGCAGTGAGTAAGGGTATTGATATGAGACCAGGAGCCAAACATTTTCTAAAAGCTAGACAATTAAAGCTATAGATCTTTGACATTTAGTGGCTAAATAATTATGTATCATTTTAGTGACCATTTACATACATTGAGTCCCTACATTACTTGGCTCAACTTATATTTAGAACACCTGTAAAAGTAGGGTATTCCATAACTATGTAATCTGATCATAAAAGTAGAATTTTATTTTTAAACCTGAATTTTAAATTACAAACATAATGGGAGATTTTTCAAAATACTTGGAAAACACAGAAAAGTTGAAAGAAGAAAATTAAAATAATCAATGATTCCATTACCTACAGATAAAAATTCTCATAATCAACTTTATATCTAGCCAGTACTTATCTAAATGCATGTGTGTGTTTTTATCCATGTGTATATGTGTATACTTACGTTTTTCATAATATTGTGTAGATACCATATTCATAATGTGCTTTTATGAATCATGAGGTTTTATACTCATAGCCCTTAAAATTATTTGAGAAAATATAGTCTCGTTATTTATGTACTTGCTTAGATTTTCTTACAGAAATCTTCTTACACCACAATCACTTTGATCTATCCTAAGATGATACCCCTGTGTTTGTTTAGACATTGTTTATATACACATCACTTATATTTTTTAAATTGATGGTACAGCCAGAGGTCTGCTGGAGTCCTTTCATATTGCTTTGCAAGAGCCGATTATTAGTATTTCTTCCTAATTCTGTAGTTAGTAACGTCACATTTGTTGCTTGAATTCAGCCATGAGGGTAGTTAAAACACAGATATAGGAAAATGGTAACTAATTAGGATCATTTTTTCTGGAGAACCAGTTATTATACATTTAGTAGCTTACCTTTGAGTATAGACATGCGTAGAATATTATGCTCTCACATGAAGATGTAAATAGATAAGACAAATTTAAATTATACAAAATATGTATATCATATCTTTATTTCTGTTAATAAGAAATGTATATCTTGTTTATATATTTGAATATGCAAAGAAAAATGTCTTTAAGGACTAGGATTACCTCTGAGAAATATGCCTTGGAGTAAGGTAAAAATTTTTAAAAAAATTTGTATACATGTTATTCTTCTAGATCTTTATAATGAATATGGTTTACTTTTGTGATTAACATTATATTGAAATTAATTTTTATTTCTTCAAGAAAATATTTTTTTGTGGAGATACTATCTTGAAGGAATTAACATAACAACAACCACATTGGAAATCATTTATTTACTGTTTACAGTGTATCAGATGTACATTGTTCTAGGTAGTTTATACTCATCTAATCCCCACAAATACTGCACGATTTGGCTTTTATTGTTTTCTTTTTGCCAAAGGGTCAATTTAGGTGGACAGAAGTTATGTTATCTTTCCTATGGTCAAATAGCTAATATGTGTGTGTATGTTAGGTTTTAAAGCCATGTCCCCCCCCCCAACTTTACTGAATGGAGAGCTCCACTGGGTTGCTTTGGAACTGCTGATTTTCAAGTTCTATCTTGGAACAAATGAGATTTTAAAATGTTAGGAGAATAATTGTTGGTATATGCTGGATGACTAGGTTGAGGAAGGGTGGAGTTTGGGATGGTGCTGTCATTTATTAATGCTGATTCTAAGAGAAATTTGAAAGGTAAAGTAAAATGTTTGAGACAGATGAGATCAATTGAAAATAGAGATTGTGTCTATCATTCCTGATTAGAAAAGAATAAAGTTGGAAAGAGGCTAGATGCAAAATTATATGACAAACAAAAATAAAAATAACTTGGCAGCTGGGTGATATTAATGTAGCAGAGGCTTGTGTAGGTGATAACAGAGACTGTTACAATAAATCAAACTTGAAATCCTGTGCCAGTGTGTGAGGAGCACTCATGTAAAAATCTATTTGTAGTGAGGTGAACAGTTTTATTACTAAGTGTGTTTCTCATGTTTACAGGCTATTATAAGTGGAAAATGAGGCAAAACCATTGTTCTTATATGTTTATATCAAATCAGAATATGTTGATGGGTCAAAGTTTAAGAATAAAGTTCTAGCTTTACTTTTAGCAAGCTCCCAGATCTAAAAGAATCAAGAATTGGTGGGCAATTAACTGAAGAAAAATTGAAGCAGTATTCTGTGGAACACAATTCCCCAAAGAAAGAATTCTATGAGGCTGGTGTCCAGGCTCCAAGAGCAATGAACAAAGCAATTCTGTTACCTGACAGCAGACATCTAGCTGTGTGACTTTGGGTGAAGGGCTTTATCTTGCTGTGCCTCAGCTTTTTCATGTGTAAACCAGGGCATCTAAAATACCTCAATAAATTAATGTGAAAATTAAATAAAGATGCATAATTATTTGTTTGGCAAAAATTAGAAAGCTGGATAATGCCAAGTCCAGGCTGAGATGTTGGGAAATTGCACTGTTGATAGGAATGTAGACTGATGCAGCGCCTCTGGAGAGTAATATGACACTGCTTAGTCAATTAAATATAGGCATACCCAAATACATAACAATTCTGTTTGTGGGGATTTGCCCCAAAGAAATTTTCACACAGGTGTGGCAAGAACCATAACTATCAGTGAGGTTTGTACCTGAAATCATTTCCTTGTGACATTGGAAACCTAATTTCACATTCTAACTGTTTAACACAATAAGGTACTTTCTGCTCTTATGAAGCCTTAAAGACAAGATATCTATATGCTTTTGGAACTGGACTTTTTAAAAATTGTTTTAGAGTGTGGAGCAATAAATTTAGTGCTAACTTTCATTTTGAATTGTCTTTAAAAGGTTAAAAGACTATTAAATCAAATAAACTGAAAATTCTTCCAGAACTCATGCTCAGTGCCAGGTCCTCTGCTAGAGTTTGCAGGTAAAGGAATACAAAAGACAGAGTTCCTGACCTCAAGAAGTCAACATGGCCTCAGAAAACATTTTGAAAACAGCTAAAGCACAACTTTTTTTTTTCACCCATCAGCATCAAAAGAGAAAGTTCAGTTCAGATTTTAAGTCGATGATACGGTATCTTTTATCTGGAGTGAAGCTCTCTAATTAAATCTTTCTGGCGCTTTAACTCCAGGGAAACCCACTTGATAATTCCAAGTCAGTCACTGAAGGTGATTTAAAATCAATAACAGTGAAAGACGTCCTGGGTGTGTTGTTCTTTCAAAGGAAGTGGGAGCACTTTCATGCCTTGTTTGCAGAAAATCAATTATCTAAATCAGCCACCAGGCTGATGTGGACAGTGAGCTTATGTTCAGGGATAGGCCAGTGCTGTTATTCATGCTCTGCATACGTTACAACCATTTAACTCTACTGTACCTTAATGCTCTGTTGTACGGCCTATTGAAATGCTTGCTGTTACAGCAGGAGGTAGCAAATAGAATTCTATACCTAGAGAGCTGACACTGTTTCCGCAAAGAGTCTGGTATATACTTAAACACATATGAACACATTGCCACATTACAGGAAGAATTAAGCATACTTAGAGTGAAAAAGGGATCCAAGGATGCAGGGGGTTAAAGAAGAAAAACATAAATAACAGAAGAAGTCATGAACAGAGAAAATATATATCTAAGTAGAACAACAAAAAATATGCTCAACATCAGATGGGTGTGGTTCCTCTTGAAAAAGATAGCAAGATAGCATATTATACTTTAGATACATCACTTCCTATTGAAAAAGCTGTCATTTTCTCTTTAGCACTTACAAAATATAGTGTAAACTCTTTAAATTTGTACTAAAGGTCCCCCATAAATAGGGTGAAACTTACTTTGGTAGTTATATCCATAACAACCTCTATTTCAGCAACCTATGCTCCAGAAAAATTGACTACTGCAATGATTTCATCTAAGACTCTGCTGTTTTTTTCCCTTTGCCTGTAATCATGCTAGTCTCTGTGACCCAAAATCCAATATCCTTCAAAGCCCAGCCTAATGGCCATCTCCCAAAGTTCTTCTCTTAATTACCCCATCAGGTATTAATTTTTCTATTCTCTCTACAAATTTACTTTATTCTTTCCTATATGCTGCCTTTGTAATAGTTATTTAAATATGTGGCTTATGAGAAACACATACCAGAGGAGTAAGTTCATTGGAAATCAACAGTACAATGTGAAATCAGGGTGCATTATTAGTAGTAGAGTTATCTAGGATTATAAGATGAGAGAACCATTCTATTCTACAAACTATGTCTAAAAATCCCTTTGAAATTATATTACAGTAAAAATGTAGACAAACTGAAGAGTAAGAGGTGGAAGGAAATTAAACCAGAGGCTTCTTTCATCAGAAATCAAAAGGTGAGAGGGGGAGGAGGGAATGGGTATATTCACACCTGATGGGTGTGGTGCGCACTGTCTGGGGGATGGACACGCTTCAAGTTCTAACTTGGGTGGGACAAAGGCAATATATGTAAACTAAACATTTGTACCCCTGTAATATGCTGAAATAATAATAATAAAGAAATGAATAAACCTCTACATGCTTTTATTAAGACCACTCCTTCGCAGAATACCAGAGGCAGAGGTCAAGAGAGTTCCTATGGACTCAAAGTGAGACCACGGTAGTACTGGCCCAGAGGTCTTCAGCAGAAGTCAGAAGGGAATTTATGAGCTGATAGTGAGAAGACCTCTCTACAGGACACTGCACATCTATTATCAGGGATCAAATGGGAGCCCCAGAACTCTGCAGGCTCCTGGAAAAGCCTTTCACCCCTGTGTGCTTCCTACAGGCTTGCCATCTATCTGTCTTGAGATTATCATTATTAAACATCAGTTTGCTTTCTCTTCAACAAATGATATTGAGAAAAACTGTATAGCCACATACAGAAGATTAAAACTGGACCCCTAGCTTATAACAAATAGAAAAACCAACTCAAAAAGGATTGAAGATTTAAACATAAGACCTGAAACTATAAGAGTAGAAGAAAGCATAGGGGAAACGCTTCATGACATTGAGCCTGGCAATAATTTCTTGGATATGACCGCTGTGGGGCGTGGCTTTTGTCTGGCTATAGTTAACGCATGCGCTAAAGGAGACCGCCTCTTGATGGTGCGTCAGGGACTGCCGCCAATCACATTCCGCCACATGTACTTATGCTGTTATATAAGTCAACCGTACTTCCCGTTCTGGGTCTCTCGCCATCTTGTTGAAGCTGTTCGCCCCAATAAACTGCTGTCGGAAGAACTCCAAGTTGTTGCGTCGTTCTTGCTGGCAAGCATGGCGCGACACTCATGAAAGTTCCTGGCCCAAAACTAACAGCTAAACTCCTGATTCTCGGCAACTGTGGGAGATAACAAATATTTGTTATTTTAAGATGCTTAGTTTTGTGGTAATTTGTTAGGCAGCAATCAGTAACTAATAAAATATACAATGTTATCCCCTGACAGAGATCCCATAGTAGAGTCTAGTCTATTTGCCAGAGAGCTTCCTCACCAAATATTTATTGACCTCCTATTATTTCCTAGGTTAATATGCTCAGAGTTTATACCTTAAGATTTTATTCTAAGAAACCCATTATCCCTCAAAGCCAAGTATCTTTCGTGTTTATTTTTCATCTCATTTATTAATAGCTAAGAAATTATTAACTTAAATTATTTTATATGCAAATTATAATTTGTTATCTTTGAAATAACTTTGCTAGATATGTAGTGTTGAAACACTCCTTGAAACTTATTTTTATTAGTTATATAATGCTAGCTAATATAACAAACTCCTGAATCTCAGTGACTTAAATTCACCAAACTATTTCTTACTCATGTAAGCCCTGGTAAATGAGGAGTTTTCCATGTGGTTCTTTCAAGCACTCTGGATTCTTTAATTTCATGGATCCTTGGCTGGCCATTTGCATCTGCCCAGTAGGCCCCAAGAAAGAGTGTGGAGGATCAAGTAGGATGGTTTAATGCACCAGATATGGAAGGAGGGGACCTCACTTCACCCATATTCTACTGGTTAGATCTTTCTACTTTTTCAGTCTCAGACATCTTCATGAAGCCTAAGGCTCAGAAAACTGACTCTATCCTAATCTTTAAGGATAGACTGTTGAAACTTGCAAAATAGGCCAAAATGAGAAGATCACTTGAGGCCAGGACCAAGATGAGCAACAGAGCAAGACCTCATCTCTACAAAAAATAGAAAAAAATTAGCTTGGGTGTGGTGGTGCATGCTATAGTCCCAGCTACTCAGGAGGCTGAGGCAGGAGCATCGCTTTAACTCAGGAGTTTGAGGTTACAGTGACCCATGAATGATGCCATCCAATCTAACCCAGGCAACAGGAAGAGACCCTGTCTCAAAAAAAAAAAAAAAAGCCAACAAATCAAATGCAATGTGTCAATTTTTGTTCTATTTTTCTGCTGTAGCAACTTGAATTTCTCCTTGTTTTGTTTTTGTTGCTGTTTGTTTCTTTTAAAATGTAAATAATTCCCAAATAGCTTAGCAGAACAGATGAGAATACTGTCTTTGACAGAGTTTTTTAAAAGAGAGGTAAGACAAATATAATGATAATAAATTCTTTGAAATTTAAATTTCACTGAGTTTCTTTTTATTTTTATTTCAAGTACAAATAAAGGTGGAATCCTTAGGTTGGACAGTATATACAAAATGAATAATTTTTTTCTCTATATGGCCATTTATATATAAAGTAAATCACCCCAGATGTAAATCTAATTTATATAAATTTTTATTTTATGGACATTTCCATGGTTCACACAAATAGTGTACTTTTAACACACTATATTATTAGTATTTACTCATATATGTGCATTCATATGCATATACCTGCTACATGTATTTTCATACTATACACATTTTTACACTGATTCACAGGCCATCTGTTTTATGTGATTCTCACATTATTCTGCTAGTAAGCGAAGGGCCACCAGAGCAAAGACCGTAGATATATAAAATTTTCATAATTTCTTGGCATGGATATTACTGCTACCCAGGAGGATAGTAAATTAGTCACTCTACTACAGAAAACCTTCTAAACTTTTTTTCCTTGAAATAAAATACATATTATTGATGTAAAAGAGGCAGGAAACAATCAAATCTCTTATTTCTGGGCCAACTTTGTAGTTTCATAGTCTTATTTCAACTATACCACAGAGGAATGGAAAATTGATAAATCACGAAAAGAGAAAATTACACAGAACTATGAATCTTATATGTCCTTTTCTTCTAAAGAATAATTCAAGTGATTTAGAGTGATTCTGGTTTACATGAGAAAGGAAGCAAAACAGCCCCAAAATCTGGATAAGCATTTAGCAATAATATAAAAGGTGATCTAATTCAGAATTGTAAAATGACAACCAGTGAAATATTTATATTAATATAGTGAGCAAACATATGATGTGGTATTAGGAATTTTGCTTTCAAATAGAAATTTTCAAATTACCCTGGAAAGTAACTAACTAGATTGGTTTATTTCTTTGAAGAATAAATAAAATGACTGTGAAGATCATGTTTCATTTGAATTCTGATCAAGTTATTTCTTGGGAGTTAATTTTTTTGCCTTGGAGATTCAGTAATGACTATAATAATCTTCATAATCCAGTATTCCGAGAACCAGAGAGAAAAATATTTAAGAATTTGAGTTTCAATTCTTCCAAGTTTTATGTGTTTAGCTTAAGGTCCTACCAGATGCAAGTTTATGCCTTTTTTATCCATGTGTAACAAAGTATAATGATGACATTTCTAACACCTAGAATTCAAGACAAAATAAAACCTTTCTTTTAAATCCATAGCTGAAATGTACAAAAAATAGGTTTCCCTAAGTGCTGAGAATAAAATTAGAACTGAACATGAAAGTGATTAGCTCCTGAGCTGATGTGGCCTCTATAGTCCATGCCTTATAATTCAGAATTATAAAATATCCAGGGATATAATCCTCCCCCAAACAAGATTCAGAAGACATAGTAACAGCATGTTTAGACCCCAATAACATGAAATAATAGAGATAATTTGACAAAGTATACAAAATAAATATTTTCTAAAATGATTAAAAGCATAAAAAGAAGAGTAGAAACAATACAACAACCAAAAGGCATCATGAAAGCAAACTTGTAAGACTTGAAAAAGAATCAAATAATAGAGACAGATGAGATAAACTTTGATAAACTAGAAGATAGATATGTTTATTTTTAAAAATATAGAAATAAGAAATTGATCCAAAATAGCAAAATAGAGATTAATTTTAGAATTGAAAAATGTGAACAAGATTAAGACATATGGAACAAAGAATGAGAAAATACAATGTATTCATGAGTTCCACATGGAGAGAAAAAAAGAGAATAGGAGGAAGGCAATATTTAAAGAGTTAAATTTTGGGCAATTTTCCTAAATTGATAAAGACCTGAATTCTCACATTAAAGAAATATTGAGTCCCAAATATGATAAATAAAAATAACTCCCCATCTAAACAAATAGTACCAAAATTGCAGAATACCACAGATAAAAAAATCTTCAAAAAAAAAAAAAACTGTCACCCACAAAGGAACTGTGATTAAATTAAAGCTGATTTCTTGGGCAACAATGAAGTCAGAAGAAGATGGAATAACAAGTTCATTGTACCGAGTGAAAATAACTACAGACAGACATAAACTCCAATTATACAAATAAAAAAACTTATTCAAGAGAGGTTTAAAGGCAAAGACTCTGAAGAAGTTTATAATTGACAAGGTCTTCTCTAAATAAAACTCTCTAAAAAATGCATTTTAAGAAGAAAATTGAACCCAGAAAAAATGCAACCCAGAATGCAACAAGCAATGGTGTTAAATGAAATTGGTCAACAGATGAGTAATTATAAATAAAATTCAGCTGTATATTTTTAAAATGATTAATTTAGAAGTATATAAAAATAAGGTGGAAGTAAAATACTGGATCACTGCTACAAGTTGGAGATAAATTGGAGTGAGGCTGCTGCAATGTTTCTTTATTGAATAGGAGAAAAGTTAGGATGTCTAAGAATCTTAGACTTAAACACAGTGAGCATGTGAGATTTTAAGGCTGGTCTCTTATAGAGAAATAGATTATAAGGCTTTCACATTATAGTGAGGAGAAAAAAGTAATAAAAAAACTTGATGGGTATAATAGAAGGCAGGCAAGGCAGAAAAATAGAGAAAGTAGGTTAAATGAAGTAAGATTTTCTATGGCTCTTTATTTCTAAGAATTAAGTTCAAAATCCTTATCATGGCATAGGAAAAATATATTGATGAGAATATTTAACATTGTTTTTTTTCCCCAAGATACTATCAAATGGAGAGGAACCAACCTATGTTACTATATTATATTTAAAATAATTTAGCTAAGATTAAATTAATAACTTGGAGGAATTTCAAACAAATAATTTTATTATCACTGAACAGTCTAAAATTAAAATAAATTAGGTGCTCAGATTTTGAGATAACATTTTGCGAGGCGGTGTGCTGACCTCTTCTCTAACCGGCAGAATATCTGGCGTGATTAAACAAGCACAAAAGGGTTTTGGAATGTCCAGTTGTACTTGAACAGATGTGGTGGCTGAATGAAATAGCTCCTTCTGATGTGGTTTTTCCTTCCGTCTTCTACCCAAGGTTGCTTAAGTGAAAAATCATCATTTCATATATTTAAAAATATAAGAAAATTAAAAAATAAAAGAAAGATACATTAGTGTTTTTTCCACAGTTGTTCCAGTTCATTTAGATACTCACATAGGATTGGCTCCAGTCAAATTGTGACGTTTGTGTTTTGGTCCCTTTCATCTTAAGATCATGCCTCATCACCCATGAGCTCATTCAGCCCCTCCCTTCAGCTGTCCAGAGTGTGACCTAACTTTGCCCTTCCAAACCAGTGCTATAAATGGCAAAATTTTCCAATGGCCCTCTTACAATAAATGTACCTGTCCTGTGTTCTATTCCGTATGAGGCTCTCTCTATTTTCAGCTTTCCCATGTAACGGCAGTAATATCAAAAGTGTGAGTGCAATTGGATTCCCTCGACTCTCCCTTGCTTAGGTAATATGTGAATTTTAGTTGTAGCCTTATCATGGGATCCAAGACCTGTGTTCAAGGTGTCAAAGTAGATCTCTAGCCATGAGACTTATGGAAAACAACTAACCTCTTAGGGCCTTCGTTTCTTCATTTATAAAATGGGAATGTAATATGTGAACTGTCCACCTCAAAGAATTATTGTGAACAGGAAATGATATAAAATACATCAAAGTATTTGAAATGTATAAATCTCTATATGTTGCTTTTTATTGTTTTTTTAAAATCTTATTCAAATGGTTTACTTTACTAGAGACAATTTTTAATACAGTGACTGCTTGGACCCTGAATGTTTTTAAGAAGGTATTCCTTTTAAAACATGTAAGTAAACAGTCGTCTATAGTTTCTCCAAATGTTTTGAAAGTCATCTTGAAATGATTTAGGTATTCCACATTGAGAAGTCCAACTGTCCTCCAAATAATATATTCTGATGTACTCCCTGATTTCTACTCACTTAGATTCAAGAAGATCAAAAAATTTTAAAAAGTCATCTAGAGAAAATGGGAAGTTTAGTCATCCCCAATTATTCTGTTCGAGAACTAGTAATGTCATCTTTTACGAAAATGTAGAGGATAACAAATTAGTCTTCAGAAATATTCTATGAATTGACTAAATGATATGACAATTAAAAATGTAAAAGCTTTTTATTAGCTATTCTGCAAGTTCAGTAAGAGAACCAACTATAGTAGTAAATACAAATACATTTAGAGCTAACGTAAGAAATAGTCCTCTTTTAAAAAAGGAATGATTCGCACATGCTAAATGTAGTACACTATAGAGTCAATGATAGATTCCTTTAATCAAAGTGGTATTACTTAACCACAAAATGTTCCCAGTACAACTCAAAATGTACCTAAATAGATACAATAGATTTAGTAACTTACGGGAAAAAAATAGAGACAAGACCAGTCTCAGAATAAGGATATACGCGCAGAACAGATACACACGCAAACACATACAGACACACGCACACATATACATGCTCTTATGCCCTATTGCTATTTATTTTTCTCAAATAATCATAATAAAATCTAAGTGGTTTTTATACACATTTTAAAAATATTCTTTAATAGGTAATAGAAAAGAAACATGTAAACATCACCAACTGGGACTAGTCAACATAAACCAGAAGAAGGTGAAACTGTGACATTTTGTTGCTGTTACACAAGTAAATAAAATACTTCCATGTGTGCCCTCTCTTACTACAAAATTCTTATGTATTCTGCTGACCAAATGACAGTGCTTACTCTGCAAGTCCTAATTTTAGGTACCATGAGAATACAAAAATGGATTAGAGATGGTTCCATCTTTCAAGAAGCTTTAGAAGGCAGCCATATTTACTATAACTTAAATGCCATCCTTGCTGTCTTACGACCTTGTGTGGTCCATGGAAAGGTCTCAGGACAGAGAAAGAGTCATGCATTCATGTACCAATATTTAATTTTTAAAAATCCTGTCATAGTATTTCTATAATGCACTCTTAACTAGTCCGCTGGTGGTCTTATCCATAAAATGATTTTTAAAATAAATATTTCAAAACGTCAGAGGAAAGGCAAAATTCCCCCTTAGCAGATGAAATATCTCAACTTGGAAACGTATCTTCATTACACAGGAGACAACTCTTTCAAGGTATGCCTGTGTAATAAAGCACTGTATCAACATTGTAGGTAAGTACCAACATCCCGGTAACTTATTTGAGGAATACTGGGTGTTCAGTGGAATACCAGTGGTCTCTGCCTTAGAATTTTAAAAGCAGAAAATGAATTGCCATTGATCTTTCAATTGAGATTTATGAAAACAATGCACAGTGAGAGTGAAGTAGGTTTTGTTGGTTTAACCTGAGTCTGTGGTAAGTTCACCCAAACCATTGCGTTGGTACTCACTTGGCCTGTTCCACTTTCCCATTTGGAAACACAGCAAACATTTCTACGTCAGATTTTTCTAGTTGTTTTCTAAAAAGGTTTATGATCACAGCTGCAGTAGTTATGGGTCGGTTTATAGTACATTGCCCATAGATGGTCCCATATGTCCAACAGAGTTTGTGTGATACCATACCTTCCACAGACATGGGCTGCGCTTGAGGAGTGCCTATAAACCCGCCGTTAAATGGACCAGCTGTACTCATAAACTTACATTAGCGGCCTCAATCCACCCGCCTTACAAAAGTCATTGGCAATAAATCTATGTTCAGTCTGTATATGCACTTTTAAGTATTTCTTTTACACTTCTGAAAAGAAAATATAAAATATATCCAAGGCTTCTGTGATCCTGACTGAAATAAGAGCTGATTTCTTTGGGGTGTATAAACAATGTCTTTAAAGGCCTCATTTTCTATTTCTTGGCAAGACGTCCATCCTTCTTGACAGACTTTTTTCCTCAAATCAAAAAAAAAAAGTAAATGATTTTTTTTCCTCCTACCTGAATTCCTTTGATAGGAACTTCGCGGGCTTGGGCATGGTTTGAGCTGTAGTCACCGTGTCATTCATTTCAGCATGGGTAGCTCACTGTGAAGCACGAGCCAGCAAGTATGAACACAATGATCTGCTGGTTCAGCTGTGTGTAGAGTGTGCTTCCTTAGCGTGGTGGCCCAGAGCCCCCAGCACTAGCACAGCGTGGACCTTGCTCACTCTCTTCATTCCCCATTGAAAGCTAGTGGTGACCACCTAGTTCCTTAAAGGAAGCAGACCATTAGAGGAAGCTATTTTTCCCTCTGAAACAGAGTTCTGACTCATGTTGTTTCTTAATCAAGTGTATTTTATGGTGTTGTACTTCCACGAAATATTTTAGCTTTTTAAAATTGTATATAATTAAGGTCTACACCACAATGCTTTGATATACATGTACTTAATAAAATAATTACTACAGTCACACAAATTAACATATCCGTAGCATCTCATGTCATTATGTTTGTGTGTGTGTATGTAGTAAAAGTACCTAAAATCTACTCTCTTAAAAAATTTCCAGTATACAATATTATTAACCTTCATCTTCATGCTGTGTATTAGATCTCAAGATTTATTCATTCTGTGCAACTGAAACTTTATACCCTTTCGCCTTTATCTCCTCATTTCCTCACCCCCCTGTCCCTGGTAACCACTTTTCTACTCTCTGTTTCAATGTATTAGGCTTTTTTTCTATTGGGAATTTGTTACGGCTTTATATTAGAAAAAGCCTTGCATTTGAAGTCAGAAGTCTAAAGTATGGATTCCAGGTTTACAACTTATTAAACAAGTGTTTGTGGGCAGATTATCACCTCTCTCTGAGTTTCTTGTCCCGCAAAATGGAGACATTTGCTGAATCTCAACTCTATGCTTTCACTTCTGTTCAGTCATAGCATCATGTCAATTTTTCTACATATTTCCAGAAACTCTCATTTTCTTCCGATTCCCATCTCCCATTCTAGATGTCTAGGACTATAAATATTTCGTATCTAGACTACGGCAACAGCATCTGATCTAGTATCCCACTTGGCAGTTTTTACCCTTTCTAGACCAGCTCTCTATGAGATTCTCACAACCTAGTCATTCCCTTGCTCAAATCACTTTAATTCCAAACTATGCACATACTTAAAGTCTTTTTCTTAAATTATAAGACATTTCTGCCAGTTGCAATGATATTTATAACAATAAATATTTTGTTAAAACCAAGTTTGAAAAGAATTTTAAATTACTTTGAGGAAGTAAGTGGACTTTCCAACTGAAGCAAAGCTAAAAAGCCTTACAAAAGTTTTCTTTCTCGGGAAGTTTTCATCCTGAACTATCTGTGTGTTTGAGAAACTGCTAACAGTAGGCTTTCAAACAGTCTTACAGATACAATCGACATAATTTATTTTAGATAGCATGAAAGAGCCTCGGACAAATATATTAGACATTGCTTTATTAATATGAGCACTATCTCTATGGGACAATCCAGAGGTGACAAAACTGGGGGTAGCGGTGGAAGAAATAGGTACAGTAGCTCTTATTAAGGTCTCCGTGGGTAGCAATTATTCACAAATGGGCTAGGTTATATATCTGTCTTTATCCATCTATCTAATCTTTTTAAATAATAATAAAAAAGAGGAATTTATATCTCCACCCCAATTCCTTATGGCAGGAGGCTGGGCAATCAGAAATTCTTTTCCCTTCCCTCTCTGACTTGACGTGAAGTATTTCAGATGACCTTGCAAAAGCCTTCACATTATTGGGCCATTTCTTTCTTATAATATTATTTTCCTTGACTTCCAGATATAATACTCTTCTACTTTCTATCTCTCCTCTGTCTCTTTCAGAAGCGCGTTTTATTCTACGTGGCCATTAACTGTTGTTTCTGTTCAGTGCTTAGCCACTGGCCCTTCCTTCTTCTCGCTCTCTGTCTTTCCCTAGGTCATCTCATTTATACTCAACAACTTCGATCACCACCTACACCCAGAAGACCCACAAATTTCTCTCTCTAGCCTAGACCTTTCTTAGAGGAACTGATGCATATATTCAGTAGCTGCCTTCACATGTCTACCAACTCATCTGAAATGTCCTGCAAATCCAACATCAAAACCTAAACTCAAGTTCTTCCCACTCAAACTTTTGACTATTTCCTGTCACAATGAATGAAACTAGCATCTATTGTTATGTAAACCAGAAATCTGAACGCATCCTTGAGATTTGACTTTTTTTCAATAAACTCCTTAACCACATCCAATTGATCATCAAATCATGCTAATTTATCTCCTAAATAAACTCTGAAATCTATTCTTTTTACTGGATCTTTATTACCAACTCTGTAGTCCAAGCTGAGACAATCTCTTGGCTGGCTTTCAAAAGCCTTTTTTCTGGTCTACTCAAATCCACTTTGGCCCCCTCTAATCCACCTCCACGTTCTGTCATATGTTCTCTCCCAGGGCTCCCTCAACCTTATTACATCCCAATTAAAATTCTTCACTGGCTTGCCATTGATCTCAAAAAAAAGACAAAATACGATGATTTTTCCCTTTTGCTCTCTCAGCTCAATCCTTACTGTCCATAATTAGTCCTTCTTTTAGTCCTCCATCATTTTCCCTTTTGTTCCATGTCCTTTAGATCTGGAATAGTCTTTATTTTCCAAATTGCCAAATTTAAACTTACTTTTCTGATTTTAGGATCCAGAACACCAGATTGAGTCAATTTTTGTAAACTCTCTAGCACCATGTATATCGTCTTTCTAGTACTATTAGAATTTCAATTTTTCATCTAGTTTTGTGGTATTTGTATTGCTATCCTTTTGAATAGACTTTACACTTCATAGGAACATGGTCCACTTTTACTCACCCTCACATGCCTAGTGCAGTGTGTGATACGTGGTGAGTAGTCAGTAAGCATTTGTTGCAAGGATGACTTAATAAATAAACATCCCTACAAGGGTAGACCCATCTTTTCAAAGTCGCCATAGTGAAAGCATTTTGTCTGCAAGAAGCAGTGTAGTGGGGGAGGGGAAGCATAGATCTTGGGGTTACACAGATGGGGATGTGAAACCCCCTACTGTACCTCTTAGAAAGCTTGACACTTGGAGTCTCCATGAAGATCAATTTTCTCCTTATCAAAAGTGATGCTAATGATGCCTTCTTTTAGGGCTGTTATGAGGATAAGGGACATGGAGTAAGTACTTCTTGGATAATTAATTTAACAAATATATTCATTCAAACAATTATAGAGCACCAAATAATGGCATATTCATTATCATCATCTTTGTTCCTCCGTATTGCTATTTATTCATGCATATTAGTGTCAACTTTGTCACTGGTTTGACACAGAGTGCTGCCTTGTATTATAATTCATCTTTTCTATGTGTGCATGTCTTGTTTCCCTAAGATTAGGGGGCAAGTATAATGTACTAAACTTGTTCTTCTCTTACATGACCTTCAATTCTTGCTATTGAATATTTCATATAATAAACGGGCAATAAGTATATGTTGGTTGATTTATTTAACAACTTGTATATACCAAATACACAGCTAATCACCAGAAAGAAATGCTTTTAAATAACAAAAATGTACATAGTCTTTGTTCCTAGAGAATTTAAAATCAAATTGTATGGAGTAAATAAATGAGAATTATTTTTTAAAAAGTATGAAAAATATCTAGAAGCATTAGTATTACAGTGTATGTCAAGAACTTTGTCATCATGATAGGGTTTAAATATATGAAATGTAAACCTAGAATAAATTAGTAGTTGCCCATAAACACCTTTAAAATATTTATGGCTCTAGCTCTTTTCCCTGTTCAAACTAACTTTTAGGAGATAGTCTGAAAATTAGAAACATTTCCTCAAATATCCTTTACATGTTTTGTGGGAGGCAGAATGGTGGCAAATATGGAAAATATTCAATTTTATTTTGAAAGAAACCCTCAAAGGAATATATTAAATGCCAGGGTCAAGCTGTGAGTTTGTTAAAGCCTTAGCAATAATTTAAAGGCAAAAAAAAATTAAGATGACTTAACAAAACTAGAAGCATTTAAAAATGAACTAAGGGCTTAATTTCAGCTTTTATTTATTCAACTTAAAATATCCATAAATGTTGCTTATCCTTCCTGGAATGAGGTAAATTGTAGACCTTGATCTTTAGCTCAGGGAAAAGGTCATGCAAATTATTTAACATCCCTGAGCTATGAACTCATAAAATAAAATGTGTATTTTTCCATCTACATAATATTTACTCTGAAAAATGGCATTTTAAAGTTACAGAAATAATGCTAGTTCAGGTGAGAGGTTGAGAGACAATTTTAAACATAAAAAAGAAAAAAATCGAATCCATTTTATGGATATAGGATAAAAAAAAAAGGTTTTTCTGAACTCAACTCTAAGGGCAATTCAGACAGGGGTGGATGTGCTTGGAGTGAGATTCAGTTTATTTGCAAGAAGCCTGAGAAAATCTGACCTGAGAGAAACTTAGCCTGACCCCAAAGGAAGACTCAGTCACTGGATGCAAGTTGCCATTCCAGATTCCGAGTGCCCCTTGGAGTCTGATGCCAGAAATGGTCTCTCAGGCCAGTTCTTATTAAAATCAAGTCCAGCGGAGAGCTGGGGCTTGAAAAGCTGTTCCAATAAAACTTAATAGATCCCTGGGGGATAAAGAAGATGGTGCAGGTATTCCCCTAAGAGGAGGTATCGCAAAAGGGAAACAAGGCATATCCTCCTTTTATTCAAGGAGCTATGAAGAGGCATCTGGTAGTGGAGGGTCTCAGTGTTTCAGCTGGCATGGGAGAAAATGTCCAGCAAATGCTGGTGAGAGACGGCTCTGTCCATCCCAACCTAGGGGATCAGCAGAAGGTGAGGCAAGTCCTAGAACAAACCTGCAAATGCAAGAAAGACATCCCAGCACGTGAATTTGGCAAGAAACAATGTCTTGTTTTCTTTAGCATATTTTGATTACTAGGGAATTTTTTAAGTGATATATAAATTTATCCATCATACAGATCTTGTGACTTGCCTGTTCGTATCTCTTTTTATGCTCTTACATGTTCATCCTTTTAATTTAAAAGAAAGCCTTTATAATCTGAAGATACAATCTTTCTACAATATGTTGCACTTATTTTTTACAGTTTATAATTTGCTCTTTAGTTTTATCTTTGATACTTTCTATCCATATTTTAAAAAATTTTCTTTGCACTCTACTTTAAGATCAGTGAGACAATCATCTTTAAGTTGTTATATTGAACTCTCTAAACCAGGGGTCCCCAACCTTTTTGGCACCTGGGACCATTTTCATGGAAGGCAATTTTTCCACAGACCAGGGGCAAGGGGATGGTTTTGGGATGATTCAAGCACATTACATTTATTGTGCACTTTATTTATATTATTATTACATTGTAATATATAATGAAATAATTATACAACTCACCATAGGTTGAGGACCTTCTGCTCTAAACCACATGAATAAATTTTTAATACAATAGCTATCTAACTTATTTTTGCATTTTTAAATGAATGACCTTATTATCATCACTTGGATAATCTATTACTTCCTCATCAATTTGGAATTTCATCTATCATATTCATTTTACACATATCTATCTATGTATTCATATAATCTCTTTATATTTCCAATGATGTGCTGTAAATTCTAATGCTAGTTCTAAGTAATGTGATTTATAACTTATTTTAATATTTGATAATGCAAGTGGGCCTCGTTATTTTTCTTTTAAAAAAACCTTGCCTACTTTCCTTCATTTATTTTTCCAGACAAACTCTAGTATTAATGGTCAAATTTCAAAGTAAGATCTTGTGGACTTTGGATTAAAATTTCGATAAATGTATACATTAATATGGGAGAGAAGTGATAACTTTACAATCTTGGAAATTCCCCTCCTAGAAAAAATATATTTCTCCATTTATTGTTATATATTTTCCTTTTCGGTAAAGCTTTATGGCTTTGTTTTCGTTTGTTTCTGCATATTTCTTATTAAGTTTATTCCAAATTAGTATATATTTCTGTATATTTTGTATCTCTTGAGAAGAATCTTTTCAATCCATTATATTTTGCTAAGTGATTTTCTCTGTCATGTAGAAAAATAATCTCTCTGTATTTATTTTAATATAGAATTCTTGAAGAATATCTCCTTATACACAGTCTCTACTTAAAATGCGTTACAGTTGATGACATTTTAAGTTTTAGGTAAAGAGAAAAAGCCATGGACTTTGGCATCAAAGATACCTACCTTTCAATCTTGGCTTGACTATTTCCTCACTATGTAAATTTTGACATGTTATATAGACTCCGAGCTTCAATATTCCCATCTACAAAATGGGATTAATTTTTCCCTTAACATGGTCATTGTGAGACAAAGTAAAAGAATATTCATAAAACACAGAGCTCAAATATTGCTAGCATACAGTAGGAAGCAAAGAAAAATATCAGTTCCCTATTCCTTATCCTGTTTCTTGTAGAAAAATGGCTTGGGAATGTCATTCATTAGCTATATGAACTAGAAAAGTAATTATGTAAAAACACATATACATATAGGTCTTAAATGCAGTCAGGGGCTTTATTCATTAATTGCTCAAATATTCACTGAGTGAGCACAAACTGCCAGGGACAGTGCTAGGCACTGAGGATGTGACGGTGACAATATCTGCCTACTGAAATGTGTGGTATTCTTAACTACATCTTAAGCAATCAGCTGGCTGACTATCATAAGGCAGTGGTTTCCTCTTCTGGATCTTCAAATAATATTCTGATCAATCTATTTCTTCATCCAGAGCAGCTGCTTTCATATATCTGATTTTCCCCATCTTACCAACTTAATAAATGCTTTTCTGCCTGAGCAGACTAACGTCGACTATTGGACATTCCCATTTTTATTTCTGAAGTTACTGCCCAAATCTTTATTTCATTTTATGTCAATGCATCAGGAGCTGACCTAGGATAAATGGAAGCTACCAAATGCCAACTGTGCTGTCAGCTGCGTGGCCGTGTCAAAGGTGCATGCTGAGCTTGCAAATTCTGACGGTGTGCCAGCGGCGAAGGTATTTGCCTTAGAGGGAAATGGTGCCCCGGACATACCTCATCCCGCAGTGTTGCTGAATGAGTCAACTACAGGCAATGCCCAATTTGGAGAAAAGAAGGAGTGCAAAGAAAGATGTTTCTTTGACCTGCCCTCCATAAATCCATAAAACCACCTGCATGTTCCTCGCCACTCTAATCTTTGCCTGGGGCACACCCTCGTGCATTAACAGTAGAAAAGAAGCAAGTTTCTGTTTCCTCCGAGTGCTGGGAAGTGGCGAGACAGCTGGTTTCCATGAACAGAGCACATATTCCAACCCCGCAAAGAAAAAAAATTTCCCCACAACGCTCTTTTATCTATTAATCTAAAGAAGGTTTTATTACATTCTTGGTACATTCAATACATTTATCTAAATTTTTCCTCACGCTGAATTCCTGTCAACAAAAGGCTGTTCTTGCATTTTACAAAAATTTACTTGTGATAATAAGCATAACTTAAATGCAAATTTCTGATTTTTTATTTTTAAAAGGAGAGGTCGATATGTAGGAAAAAAAAATCTATTGACTAAATAAAATCATTTGACAGATGAGGTCAAGCCTGAATTTAGCTGTAGGAATCATTGTCATATCAATGTGGAAATAGAAACAGCACTGAAAGAATGTTCTTTTTCTCTTGAAAGATGCACCCTCTGACCCACTTGTGACGCATCATGAGGAGTTCAGTGTCTATAAATGTTACCGATGACTCTTATCCCCGGTTTAACTCTGGGTTTTTCTAAATGCTTATGTAGCATACAAATTATCTGCTGAAGCGTAGCCAAGGGTGCCAAGTGAACAGTGCTGGAGACGTCAGAAGGCAGTGAGGTCTGGAAATGAAACAGCACCCTTTAAATAGCCCAGCTGCAGGCACCATGGTATGACTTCAGGGGGCCTCCTGTCATTAATGATAGGATATAAAGGAAAATCCCTCTGAAGGGTTTAATTCAAAAGAGAATAATGTTTTATTCAATTACTACTAGTATGATTACTTCGCTGTTATTCAAGATTTTAGTCTTTCTTCCCTTCTTTTGTCTACTTTCTGTTTTTCCTCCCTCTAGAAAATTGTCAAAAATTCAGGCCCTGAATAATTTGTCATTTGAATCAGTTTGATCACAGCAGTAATTAATTTAGTATCATTCAGAAACTTCTAATAGGAAAAAGACATAATTAAACTATTAGTTTTAATGATTGGAAATATCATAAACCAATTTTTAATAGTATTTTTGCTAGTAAGAGTTTTGAGACATTGGATGAATTAAGATCCATTCATACGAAGGAACGTGCATGTAACTATTGAAAAGAAATTAAAATGTATTAGCTTCCTAATATGTGTGAAGCATTATACTAAGCATTTTACATATATTTTCTCATTTACACTTTTTAACAGCCTGACAAAATGAACATTATTGTCCCCAATCTACAGGGAAAAAAACTGGAAACTCACAAAGATTAAATAAAGTATTTAAGCTTTGATAGAAACTGCTTTTAAGTGGCAAACCCGAAGTTAAAATCCAGGTCTCCTGAATTAAAACTCAGGTCAGCTGACCCTAGGGCGTTCCTTTCTCTCTCTCTGTGTCTCTGCACTATCTCACACAGGATCATCCATTCGACCAAAATTGAAAAGGTAAAAAATCACAAATATGTTTTCCCTCATTAACAACGACAAAAAAATTCAGAATAATCATAATTGGTAATATTGACATCAATTTATAAAAATATTTGTTTCATACTAACAAAAGTGTCATCTTTAATAAATTATTCAAGTGGGAAATTTATCACCGTTGTTATTAAAACATAGTTTAAATGATTTTAATATTTCTAGAAAGATTAAATTTGTATTAGATTCAAAGCATAAATACAAAATGCATGCGTATTTGCCACATTTCATGTACAAGTTTTTTGTATTTTTCCATCTTTTTTGAGGTATACTTGATAAATAAAAATTGTATTTATTTAAGCTGTACAATGTGATGATTTGATATAGGTATATATTGTAAAATCATTGTCAAAATCAAGCTAATTAACATATTCATCATCTCACACAGTTATGATTTTTGTGTGTGGTGAAAATACTTAAGATCAAATCTCCTAGCAAAGTTTAAGTACACAATTCAGTATTATTAACTATAATTACCATGCTGTACGTTAGATCTCCAGAACTTACTCATCCTGCATAACTAAAACTTCGTCCCTTTGACCAGCATCTCATTTCCCGCACCCCCTCTCCCCTGGCAGCCACCATTCTACTCTCTGATTCTACACATAAGCAAGATCATTCAAATGTCTGTCTTTCTGTGTTGGCTTATTTCACTTAGTGTAACGTCCTCTGCATTCATCCATGTTGTTGCAAATGGCAGGATTTCATTTTTTTTAAGGCTGAATAATATTCCATTATATATACCTACTTACAGTCATGGGTCACTTAGTGACAAGTATACATTCAGAGAAATGTGTTATTAGATGATTTTGTTGTTATATTAACATCAGAGTGTACTTACACAGACCTAGAGGGTACAGCCCCCTACATACCTAGGCTACATAGTATAGCCTATTGCCCCTAAACTACAAATCGCTATAGTATGTTACTTTTTACACTAGCATCGCCACAAACACACAAGTAATGCATTCTACTACAACCTTAAGATGGTACAATGAATACGACATCACTAGATGATAGGAATATTTACACTCCATTATAACCTTACGGGACCACAGTCATATATGTGGACCTTCTTTGGCCAAAATATCATTACGCAGCACACGACTATATGTACAGAGACCACATTTTCTTTATCCATGCATCATACTTTCTCTTGATTTATTTTTGGATTCTTAGTGATCAAAAGAAAGGAACATAAAAAGGTCTTTGCTCTGTCCTCTCTCAACCTAGTCACTCATTTTTTATTTAACATTCCCAGCTTCCAAATACATTTTGTGCTATTGGTTATGTTGATATTTAAAAAAGAAATATAAAACCGTAGTAAGATATGGTTTATGATATATTTTTTAGTAAAAATTTTTTTTAAAAAGAACTTGTTAACCTGTGAGTGGTGGAAATGTCGGTACGCATCTGGTGTGGGGGGTCATAGAGGTATCTAAGTCTCTCCTCCCTCTCTGCACTTGTAGTTGGTGGTGTTGATGTTCCTTCTCAAGGAGGAAATGCCCTGGACAGGCATAGTCTGCACATTGTTGGAAATGGCCATTTTAAGAACATAAACGCTTCAGAGGATATTGTCTTGCTGACCCAATGATGTTTAGCCTTCTGGTAAGTTAGAAATTGTGAGCCAGTGTTTAGTCTTTGCTTCTGCCTTGGCAACATGCCTGGAATAACAGGGAGAGCAAAATTTCATGTGTTAAATTCACCTTAATGTTATTCCCTGGGTTTATTTCCAAGGAATACACATCTATGGAGAGTTTACTCTCCATAGCTTTGCTGTTCGATATGGTAGCCATTAGAAATAGGAGGCTATTGACTGTCCGAAATATGGCCAGTGCAACATAGAACTAAATTTTTTATTTTAATTAATTTTAATAATTTTAAGTTTAAAACTGAACCAGTATAAAATATATTTCTCTTAGACATACCATATTAATTTGACCAGTATAGCTGACCCTTGAACAATGAGGGGGTTAAGAGCACCGACACCCCAACTAGCCAAAACACCATGTATTAACGTTTGTCTTCCTCAAAACTTAGCTAGTCATAGCCTATTGTTGACTGGAAGCCTTACCAATAACATAAACAGCTGATCAACACATATTCTGTATGTTATAGGTAGTATATACTATATTCTTGTAATGAAGTAAGCTAGAGAATAGTAAATGTTATTAAGAAAATCATAAGGAAGAGAAAATATGTTTAGCGTTCATTAAGTGGAAGTAGATCATCATAAAGATCTTCATCCTTATCATCTTCATGTTGAGTAGGCTAAGGAGGAGGAAGAAGAGGAGGCATTGGTCTCGCTGTCTCAAGCATGGCAGAGGCAGAAGAAAATTCGAGTGTAAGTGGACCTGCACAGTTCAAACCTGTGCTATTCATGGGTCAACTTTGTACTATATTTCACTTTAACTGTTGCATCAAATGTAAAATATTATTTAAATTAAATTTAAAGTTACATGTATGGTCCACATTATACGTCTATTGTACAACACTGTTCTAGAGAAAGTAGGGCAAAGATTCTGGTGCCAGATTGCATGGGATTAATGCCCTCCACCTACCTGTCTGGCTATTTACTCAGCTTCTCTGTGCTGTTTGGGAAATTTACTCTGCTTCTCTGTGCCTTTCTTATCCGTGAATGAGTATGATAATACAGGTACCTACTTAATAGGGTTATGGCATTAAATGTATTCAAATGTGTAAAGTGCTTAAAATAGTGCCTGGCATATAGTAAGCATTATATATGCATTTGTAAATTAAAAATGAAAGCAAATTATTCCTCTGTAGAAGAGGTAGATCAAAATTCTCATGGATACTCAACGAGAACAGAGTTACTACGTTAACTAATGCTCTGTTAAATATGTGTAATAGATGAAGAATCAGAATAGCTTGACTTTTTTATTGTCTCACAAAAAAGATGCTCATAGTACAGATGAATCAAAACAGACATTCTTACAAAAGCCTAGTACTCTTTTGAAATCTATTTTAAAACTCTTTATTAAAGGCAAATATAGACCCAAAGATACTTGTTTTTGTGGTGTGATCCTTTCTCTTTGAGGACTGTTGGAACTGTCAGAGCACAGAATTCTCCTTAGGTATTGCTCACTGTACATGACAATCAGCCACAAACACTTACTAGATATAAACTGGCATATGTCTATTTTAGTACTATAAGCAGTTATGTCGTTTAGATATATAATTAAACTACCTAAAAAACAGTCACAAATGAAATCGTGATTCTTCTTTCAATGTATATATTAAAATACACATTAAAGCTTAGCCAAAGAAAGTATAAGTAAAAGACATTATTTTATAATTTTTTGTAGACAGAGGGAAGAATAGACAAATCTCATCTATAAAAACATATACTCCTTTAATATTCTTAATTCATTAGTCAGTCACATTGAATACCTGCTACATGGCCCTGCAAAACAAGACACTATCTCTGTGCTCAAAAAACTTATGTGTTTTGTAGAGTAAAATTAAGGCTAAAAGTGATCAATTGTGATTGTAGATTTCTTTTAACCAAACATCAGATCCATTTTGAGTGGCCTACCATTTAA
Organism: Avahi laniger; assembly: GCA_963575035.1. Classification (NCBI taxonomy): domain Eukaryota; kingdom Metazoa; phylum Chordata; class Mammalia; order Primates; family Indriidae; genus Avahi; species Avahi laniger. Next base: position 62,109 of record CAUYSK010003373.1, on the reverse strand, counting down.
AATATGTTCACATTTTTGTGTTTCTTTTCTTGGGCAATAGCTCAAAAGTGTAATTTCTAATTTGAGAGAGTGGTTATCTCCATGTTTCATCTAACTGTCTTTATTTAGTGTGGCTATAGGTAAATAACTATAGTCAATATTCTATAAAATACTGTTACATTTCCCTAGAGGCTAAAAATACACACATATGCGCACACACATGCACGTGCACAAACACACTGATACTCTGGAAAGTGAAAATAAACCCCCAAAATAAAGCTTAGGAAACCCCAAAAGTAATGCGTTGAGCAAAATTAGGAATATATTGTGCTTGTCATGCTATTTTCAGAATGTAGTACTCCTCTCGCCTCCCCCTCTTCTGTGAAACACATCTGTGATTTCTTTACTAACCATTTTCCAGCCTCTTTCATAAAATAACGGTTGTGTTCTGGTGTTTTTCATTTTGAATACTTAAAGCATGTCTCCCATCTCATCCACCACCACGTTGTTAAATCTAAAGTAGAAAGAGAGAGTGATCACTCCGGTGACTCCAGTTGGCAGCAGAAAATGTGTTGTTTTCAATTACTGTGTATAAAAGCTCAGCCGGAGAGAAGGCAACTTTTTCGGATGATGTACTTCGAGGAAGAACTACCACAAATGCAGACCGAAAATGACAACTCCAAATTAAGCCTTAATAAAGGATTCTCAAAAGCGACACTAGTTAAGTCCGCAGACTCTTCACTTGGCTTTGCCCAGTCACATAAAGGAAAATTATTTGCCCTCTAGGCTGAATGACACAGGCAGACAGACACAGCTCGTATCCCTCTGGAGTGATGTTTGACAAAGGAAGTTCGTTTGCCCAGCCTTTTGTTCCAAAAGGATGTCTGCTCCCCGCAATAGTAAAAGTTAACACAATACAGAAGTCTTGCTAATATAAAGGATTTGCGATTAACACTCTACATCAATTCTGATTTTCCATATTTTTTTAGTAGAACCAGGTTTGCTAATAAATTGCCAGCTGTTAAAGTCACTAAGCCTATTTTCATCGCAACCACCACATAACAGGACCCCTGCAAATACCTGAGGCCTGCTTTTCTCTCCTTGTACACTTTTATATTGTTTCAGATGAAACGCACCCTCCGCCAGCGTTGCCGGGGCTTCGTCGTTAATGACTGAAAGTACAGTTACAAGGTTCGGGGGGTAAGTTGGCAGACCTGCAGGCAATGCAGCATCTGAGCCAATCTCTCTCCCTTCTAAAAGACCTGGAGATGATTTCACAAGAGAAAAGCAGGAATAGTCAGAAGTCTGGGGAATCACCAAAGACTTTGACCAGTTACTGCCTGGCCAAAAAAAAAAAAAAGTTACAGATATTCAAAATTACGCTTGAAAAGGCAGGTTGGAAAAGAAGAAAACAAGAAGTAATTGATTAGAAACAAAAAACTGAGGGGAAAAAAGCAGTACTCTCTCAATCAGATTATGTACAACCCTGTCGAAATTAAGGACAAATGCAAGGGTTAGATTTTGAATTATGATCAATAATATTTATCTTTCATAGAAATCACAGATTTTCTGCCTTCCCTCCTCCTCTCCAACCCCCTCCAAGAGAAAGTAAACAATTTATTAGAGAAGGAGCTTTGTTTTTTTTTTTGAAAAAGATTATATAAAGATTTTGGCTTTTGGAGGAGATTTAGTGAAAATCATGTGCTAACAGCTCTAACTTCTCAATAGCAATGAGCTTTGCCCCTGAGAAAACATTATTTTCATCACGCCACTGCTCTCTCTATAATGCTGGTTTTGACAAGCTGTGTTCCCGGTAAAATGTTATTGTTGGCAAAGGCGGAATGCGGGGAGACGGTTTGGGGAGGATCCCTCCGGAGTGGAGATGTGCAAATTGACTTCAGCACCTGTGGGAGAGTCAGGTACCCCTGACCCAGATTCGCTCTGTTTTCTAGCACCCTGTCCCTTTGTTCTGTAATGAGAGCCAAATGTTCCCTTTCTCTAGTCCCTCTGGCCCTGTAATGTGACGCCGGAGTCAGCCTTGCGCGGGCCCCTCACCCTTCCCGGTCCTGGGCCCTGTTGCCACCGTTGCCCTGAAATTGAAAAGGGGTTTAAAAGCCAGCAGCTCTCCCGGGTGTCGCGCTACCCCTCTTTACACCCTGCGCGCTGATATGGCTCTGGCCTCCTGACGTTTTTTTTTCCACAGTCAACCAGAGAGGGTTAGCAGGTCGGTTATGGAAGCCAAACTTTTGTTTAGTTTTGTTTTGGCGGTAGAGTGGATTTTTCAGCAGGAGAGACTCCGCTCTCTCCCCAGTGCAAAGTCCGGTGAATTTTATTATACTACATAGGACTCAGAGCAGGAAATGCCTGTGCCTAACCTAAATCACGGATGCTGCAGTTTAAATCCATGTTATTCTGCCTGTTCCCCCCGCCCCGTCTCAGGAAAGACACGGGGAAGGAAGTGAAGCCCTAGCCTTGTGCCAAAGCAGCTGCGCTGTGCTCCAAATTGCCTCTGAAAATGTCAGTACGGGGCCTGGTTTGATTTAGAAAGTTCGTCCTTTACCTGAGCCTGTCTGACCAGAAGCCGGTGCCCACACAGAGATCAATCGACTGCACTTCTGCTCAGCGAACAAACAGGAATCTGCCCCGAAATCAAAGCAAGTCTTGGGAAGGTTTCAGAAGAGAGTGTGGGAGCCATAAATGCCGTGCACAGAGGACCTTTGTTAAGAATTCCTAACTCTGCCCCCAACCCCCAGCGCGCCTCAGTCTGACTGAGGAAAATCAGCCTGGAAAGCTCAAGAAGATCTTTTCTTTTGTCACTTTCAAACAAGACCTCAGGAAATATGCACTCGAATTTGTTAAATCAGACCCTGGTTTTCTAGGCCTTTCCATCTTCCATGTCTGTGGGCCACAGAAATTGTATTATTGTTGTTGTAATGTCACGTTTTCGAAAGATTACCTGCCTGCTGGGGCAAAGAGTTAGACTGGAATTAAAGAAACCAATTTGGTTTCAGTACTCCAAGCAAGAAATGTTAAGGCATGAGGATAAAAAGGAATCGTCAAATTCCAGAGCTATTTGGAAGGGAGATTTTTAATAAATATTTTAACAGTAAGCATTGTGCTAAGCATTTCACATGCACTATCTACTCCAGTCCCCATCATGACCCTATGATATAAACACTATTGTCAACCTGTTTTGTAGATGAGGAAATTGAAGTGCAAAGAAGTAACTTCCCTTATGCTATTGTATGACTGAGCTGGGATTTGCATCAAAGTCCATTTGATTCCAAAGCTCAGATTCTTAACGGAAATAGTAAACAGGATTTGGTGATTGATTATAAGCTGGAAGAGAAACAGCCCTGGGGGTTAGAGTGATGATATGATATTCAGCCCAGAAATGCAAATCAAGTTTTACAATAATGCAGTTTGACCTGAAAGGAACTTTAGCAATCTTGGCCAATTTCACCATTTTATAGATGAGGAACCTGAGGGTCAGAGGTGACCTAATCTATGCAGGTTCATACAGAGTAACACTGGCAGAACTCAAGCTGGAAGGCAGCTCCTCCAAGTCCCAGGCTGTTTTTCCACTGTATCAATTTATTGGGCTAGGATTTTTGAGCATCTCTCTTTTCAGTGCATGATCTGTTTATTTGAAAAGTTTTGACTAAAACCAGAACATTTTATCCACAAACAAATCTGTTACAGCACAGGAATTTCTATACCTGCCGTGGGTAGGTACTACTGATCACATCTCTTCTTCCATGTCATTTTCAAGTGCTGGCTATAGGGCCAGAGGGGAACATTAAAGTATCAGGCACTGAGTTCCCTGGACCAAATGATCCAGCTGGCAGGCCTGCGGAGAACATTTGGTTCAGAATCTCAAAAAAGTTCAGCAAAACAAAAGAAAGTTTAAAAATCTGCTATTCTCTTTTCCATGGTAAGTTTAGGGTATTTTCCTTTATGTATATTTAAACATTCTCTGTACCTTTCAAATTTGTTGAGGGATCAGTGTATTATCTCTTGGCCTGCATTTTCCTGACTCACGTGGGACAAATGAGCCAACCGTTCCCTTCCCCTGACTAACCCAGCTGACTTTCTGATTGAAGGGGTATAAGCAACATTTACGTGCATTTGCTTTGGACAAACATTAATTTACCTAGCCTGCGTTTGGGTGCTATGTTCTGTGTGAGGTGCTTTACACGTGTAAATCTATTTAATTCTCACCACTGCTATTATATCTGTCTTTCAAATAAGGAAACTGAAGATGAGAAAACTTTTTTGTTCAAGGTCACACAGCTAATAAACGGAACATCTGGATGTCAATTCATGCGGTTCCCTCCAATGCTCCCGATCTTTCCAGGACAACACACCTCCTTCCATTTGCAATTGTTCAAAGGCCCCTGCGGCCTACAATGCAAAATGCAAACTGCTTAGGGAGACACATGACCTCTTCTGCCTCCTCTCTCTCTCTCTCTCTCTCTCTCTCTCTCTCTCACGCTGCAGTCTAGAAATACCCTACATGCAACCACAGAGGCTCCTTGCAATTTCTCTCAGCTTCCAAGGAGTTTCAGGCCACCTAGCCACTGATCCCATTTTCCCTCATTTTGGAGATCTCTCCCCTCACCAAACTGACAGCTGCATTATAGACACAGGCTCTTTTGCTTCTACAAGACACTGTTTTTCCTACCCAGTCTTGTTTTGTTTGTTTGCTTCCGAGTCACTGGAAAACTAGGTGATTGTGAGTGGAAAAATTTTTCAGTGCACGCACACAAAAATGACAGCCTCATGTGGAACAGAGTGAGCACTTGTGTCTGATGCTGCCTCACTGCTTGTCCATGCACACCTCTGTGACTGCAACCCAGCCATTCTGCCCAGTACAACACACAGGGAAAATCACCATGGTTGGCAATCTCCACCCACAGGTGGAGCAGGAGCTGGTTCTGCACTCTGTCTGGTCTCACCAAAGCCAAAAGAAGTGGTCCAAGGCACATGTACCTGACCTGGGAGGGAAGTTTACATCTGCTGTTGGCAGAACAAAAATATAACGTCATCTGTAATATGTTAGTGTCCCCAGGAGTGTGCAAGAAGGCTTTCAGGCTGAAGAAGTATGCATCTTGTCCCAAAGAGTGGCACATATGTGAGGAAATAAAAAAAGAAACATCCCCGAATTGAGAGCTCAAGAGATAATGATGCTAGAAACTTGTAAAAAAAAAAAAAAATAGTGAAAGTGAATAACGTTAAACCTCAAACCCGACAATAGAACTATGCCCAGGGAGGCTCACGCCTGAGGCCAGAGATCATGCTTTACCATGGCTTCCTTCTCTCTGGCCTGGAGAGACTTTCAGTCCTTCCCTCCATCCTCATTTTAACCCCATGCAGAACAATGTGGGCTTTTCCCCTTACGTCCTCAAGAAGGCACAGCAGCTCGTAGCAGGTGAGATATGAACAACGTCCTTTTCACAGCACGATTTTAACTCCTGCTACACAGGTATCCACCTGCTCTCAGAAAGACAACCTGTGAGAAATCCAAAGCACTGCACAGCTTTTCAGGATTGCAGATACCACTATGGGACTAAATCTCATTATATTGCATTACTGAAAAGTCTCCTGTGAAGATATTTTTGGAAAATTCAATTACATATCAATTGACCTCCATGAACTAGCTATAAAAGGAGCTCTGCTGAGAATAACTTTGTAGGAGGAGGTACTTTTTTGATATATGGACTATGACCCCTACTTTATTTATTGTATCAGTTTTGTTTTTGTTCATACTTCTCTCTTTGTTCACAGCAGAGACTTTCTGTTCCAAATAGACTGAAGAGCTCAGATGCTCATGCACCATCCAGAGTTCCACATTGTCTTCTTTTGAGAGATCTCTCCTGTTTCTTCTAGATGGCACAGAAAATAAAGAGGAATTTGAAATAAATGTTCTCTCAAATGTATCAAGTATAAAAATGTACAAAGCAAATGCTTAAACCCAAAGGGCAAATGAAGGCAAAGGCAGGGGAAATTTGAAGAACTCAAGTTTCCTGGGGATATTAGGGGAAAAATAGCATATGTATAACAGATACTAGTGCCAAGGCACGATATAAAATAATGTTACAAAGTTCAACACAGACCTTCAACTGCTATCAAACAACTTATAGAATTTCCTTTAAAGTTTACTGGAATTTTCACCAAAAACAATCAATAGGCATAAACAGCAGTTTATCAGAGATGGCACAGGCCTAGTGATTCACATTTATCCATCAACTCAACAAATGCAGCCTGTAATATGCTAAGCCAAATGAAAGGCTAATGACAGAGACCCTCTTCCCAAAGGTTCACATTCCAACAGGGAAAACAAACATTTCAACAACATAGGGAGCTACAGAAGTGGTATAAACAACAATAAGAAAAGCACATACAGAACACAGTGGGGCACAGAGGAGGGCGTGGTTTCCTGTCTGGAGGATGGCCAGAGAAGGCTTCCCAAAGGAGGTGACATATAAGCCGATGAGTAGGATGGATGAGCAGGAGGACCAGCATTTCAAAATGACAACAAAGACATCACATACTGTAGTGAAACCTGCACAGAGAGCAGTTTCACGTACAGAAAGGAAGGAGCCATTCAATGACATTGACCATTTGTCCGGGGTTTACTTCTACTCTCAGCACTATGTTGAGTTTCTGTGGATGCTAAGACAAGAAAATGAAATAAAGGACAAATTTGTAATCATAACTGGAAAAACAAGACTTACATATATAAACCAATAAGAGAATATTATAAAACAGTACAACTGAGTAACAAAGTCTGTGTATAGACACTAAGTACCATAAAGATCAAATTTTACAGTATTATCATTTATAATATTACTAGGCAAGACAATGGAGGGTCTATTTTTAAGAAATATAATGGGTAAGAAACTGGTAATTATAGTTCATCTAACTAATATTTGTTCCAGATAGGACATCTGAATCAATCATTGGAAATGAAATGCTTGATTATTTAGAGAAAATTTGACAATGAAGCGAACCTTACCAAGGAATTATTTGTCAGAATAAAACCTAGTGTTCTTTCTTTTAACCTCTCATGGAATAGATTGTGAAGGAACATTTGCTTTTTCCTACGATCTAGCTGAACTTCGAGAAAGATTTTGAGATCACCTGGTCAGCTTCTTATTGAACCAGACTGTGTGTTAGCAAGCAATTACTGAAGCTGAGAATTGAATATCAGATCATAAATTAGGAACAGGATTTTATTAAACCATAATATCCAGGGATGGGACTATTTCTCTGACCCTTTTAGCAGGGGCCAGGCCTTGTCAAGCCATGGGACTCTTTGGGAATAAATGAAAACCAAGCAGCAAGTCAGCAGAGATCAGAGTTATATAACCGGCCAGCTGCAGTCCGCTGACCACCAGGAGGGAAACGGAGGTAATGGAGAGGAAGAAAAGGAGCTTCTGTACAGCAGAGCTGACACACTGGTGCAAAACTGCATAAACAAACAAGCACTCCACCTGAACTTCTACAAATATAAGAAACATATTCATATCTGGCAGACCCTCTCCTTTTAATAGTCTAGCTCTAACAAATAAATGTCTTCAATTAATGTTCAAAAATGGATATACAAATTATTACTTTCTAAATAAAGTTTATTTAGTATGTAAATATGTCAAAACAGTTCCTTGGCTAAACAGAGGGGAGGATAATGACAGAGTCTTTGGCTGCATACGGTGCATAACCACTACTTAGTGCCATCAATGACACAGTGAAGCTGTAATGTCAAACATAGCTGGTTATAAACACTTCTTCGTCCTTTGAAAACAATAAGTAGGACTTTACCCCCAAGGAGATCTGAACACATAAGCCCAGAGCATGCATTCAGAATTCTTTCTGTATATTTTCATTTTCTAATTCTGCTACTCCCAAATTGATCCAGGTTGTGGTCCTCTCTGTCTCTGTCTCTCAGGCTAGAACTTGGATTTCTTTGTGTTCTTCGTAAATTTGCTGCCGTTCCAAGAATAATTTACTTGCTTTGTCTTCCTAAGGATCAGACCCTATTGGATGTGTTTAGCCCATCACTGTGCCTAAAAAGAGATCTTAGTAGATACCCTCCTTGGGGACAATCTTACTCAACTTCGTGAAGTCCGCTGTCTATCTCTCCTCTGTGACTCCATCTTTCTTGTGACTTCCCAGATGCTACGACTTTTCTCTTTCTTCCACCTCCACACTATAAATACCTTCTCTCGGGATCCAACCCTAAAGTGCAAATAAATAACTAAGGAGGTTTTCACCCATTTCCACCCCACTTTCCATGCTTGGGGTGAGGACAGTATTTATAGTCTCAAAAACAGAAAAGCTTTTAGCCATAGAAATGAAGCAGTAATGCAAAAATTTCAATCCCTGGTTAGCAGATGAGAAAAGAGCTGTCATCTTTGATAACAATGCCTTCTTCTGGGCAACCCCTGAAGGACCTGCCTGAGGCTCTTCTTAAGAGGTGTCACTCTTTTCAGAAAGATATCCATGGTGGTTTACTTGTTTGTTTCTTTTCTTCATCATAGTTTTGCATGAGTAATGCATTGTGCTATGACTTTACAACAGCTATGATGGTACTAGATGATAGGAATTTTTCAGCTCCATTATAGTCTTATGGGATGACTGTCCATATATGCTGTCCATTTTTGACCTAAAAGTCATTATGCAGTATATGGCTGTGTATGTCTACCTTTCTGCCTGAAAATTATTAGAACAGCACTAATATACCACCATCCTTGTCCTTTATTCCTAAACAGAATGTAAACTCCTAAGTGAGCTTAGTCATCAGATATACATCTATCTACTTCAAATTTCTCAATTTCCACAGCGACTGAGTCACCAGTCCCTTTTCTCCCAAACAAATCTGAGGTCCTGCTGATTTAAGTCCTCCTGATAGTCCTTAGGTGCTTTCAATACAACTTGTAATTTGGACCACAGAGGAAATTAGAATACTACATGGCAGGCCCAGTGGGCTTGAATAACCATCACAATTAATCTTGCTGATTCCCATCTACTTCAAAAGTATGGAGATTTTCATTCTCACTCTTCTTTTATCCCCTATACAAATTGGCATTTACCAAAATAAAAGAGGAAATGAAATGATATAAACCACTTTCATGAAATATTGTTGGTCTGGCTTACATTCCCAGTAATCTGTATGCATATGCAGTTTTATGGCTTAAAATATTATGATTATACCTCACATTTTTAAGCTAAAGTGGATTTAAAAAATAGGAGAAACCAAAGGAAAAGAAGAAAATGTTGATATTATGAATGAACCTTCAATTCTAAAGGTTTTACAGTTCTTAGGGACTGCAGACCAGATACCCGATCTCACACAGAGGCTGTGGGATGTCGTTGGGTTGTGGAAAGGATAAAAATCCTTCCAGTCTCTGGCTTTCCCAGATTTTGTGGGTTTAAACAAGACCCTTACAGCTATTTGGACTTGGGTTATGTGGTTAATATATGATAAAGGAGTTATTACACAGTGATCCTTGAGTGTTTAGGTCAGCTGTGGCCATCAATCAAGGGACACCTCTTTTTTGGCAGAAAACACTTCCATAAAAAATTCTCTGGCAGATCCAAGCTAGTTAGTAATGGCAGAGTAACCTCTATGTCGAGTAACATACATGATAAATTTTGCATGTGCTGTTGACTGACAGAAGCTCTGGCATTCTGGTTTGTAGTACACACAAGCCTCAAAGAGCATAGAAACCTTTTCTTTCCAAACTAAAGTTGGTTAAATTAAACACATAATATCCATGAAAGTTAAAACAGACAATTTTGAAGTAAGCTCACGTTTTAGTGCCTATTCTCTCTTAGTTCTTTTTCTTTGTTCTATTATAAAAAATCTCCCTAAAATATCTTTTTTATTAAGATAATTTATATTTCTGAATGATTCAGTTCAATTTAACAAAAATTTCCTGAACTCCGAATATGTATTTGACACAGTGCCAGGGTAGTGAGAGGATAAAAGATGAACAAGATAACTGGATGTGACCCCCTAACATCTGATATCCCATCCACATTCAACTAGATGGTTATTTTCATCTTTCAGATCAACAAGTTCAAAGGGATGGTCAAAGAGGAGGGAAATCTTTTTATTCAGTTCTAGGTTTATCTTGGCTTATTTGTGTTTCCCACTGAAAAGATTCTGGCATACTGGTAATCTGCTTCTCCACCTTGTGAAGAAAAAAATTAAAAGGCCATCTGTGGAGCAGCTAGATTGCAACTAGATCACCCTCACATCTATCTTAGCCATTTCAAGTAAGGCATTGATGACTCCAATTTTGGACAAGAATAGGGGAACCTACTAGAACCTACAGTGGTCTGTTATGCCAGTTCTGTTCTTGAAAAATTGGGAGAAAAATTGATTTAATTTAAACAAAAATTCTCATAGATTAATAAAGAAAAATTTAAAGAGGTAAGACTAACAGAACAACTGCTGAGTTTAGCTTCTGAATTAACTCAATGATCCATCAGTTACTAACAGAACCTGTTAAGAGAAGAAAGCTCAACTCTCAGGGTTGGATAAAGTACCCACTGACTTCCATGTGATGCCTATGCATAATTCAGGATGGAGTTTGGATGATTCATTTCCAAGCTGGTTTTTCTAAGAAAATACTAAGGGAGAAGTGACAAAGACTGTATGTATGGAATAAATATACATGGCTGCACTATCTAATTGAAATACGATGTGAGCCACATATATAATTTTTAATATTCTATTAGCCATAAGTGAAAAAGAATATTTTAATAATATATTTTGTTTACTTAAATATGTCAAAAAACATTATCATTTCAAAATGTGATTAATATGAGATATTTTGTTTTTTTTCATACAAACACTTTAAAATCTAGTGCATATTTTCAACTTATAGCACATTCCAAGTCAGACTAGACAAATTTTAGGTACTCACTAGTCACATATGGCTAGTGGATATCTTATTGGACAGCACAGATGTATAGAATTCTTGAAAGCAAGGGATGCTACTATCAAATTAAACAAGACTATTGGTATTGACCTTTTGGGTTGGAGAACCAATTGATAATGAGAAATTTTGTATCATTTAAATAAGCTTCAAATAGTAAAAACAAAGGCAAAACCCCATTTTTTGAGATAACAGATAACCCAATTTAAATCTTATGTATAATCTGAGAAAAAACTTCAATTAAACTTAATAAGACATTAAATAATGTTCAACAGTATTTCCCTACTCGTTACCTAATAGCCTAATACGATTTTGTCATAAAATCATTTTCAGTTCCACATGTTATTTGTCTTTGCACAAAACCCAAAACAGCTCCCACCAATTCTCTGGGTGAAAGGCAGTCACTCCTATCAATCCAAATGAACATCTTCATAAAGAAAATAGGGAACTTTAAACTAACATTTATATTATAGTGGTATCGTCAAACTGCTCGTCAGCAATAACAACAGTTCCTGGTGTAGTTTGGCAGAAGGAGAACATGCAATGCAATTCACCACGGACTTCTAAAGATCAAAACCAACCAGATCTATAATCGTGTGTTCAAACATTCTCATTTCGAAAAGATAGAGTTTATTTGTTTCTGAAACAGCTAATTTGGTATTCACATAAATATGTCCTTAACTTCCCTTCTAACACAAGTATGAATTCCTCAAAGACCACAAGAGCCAAGTTTATACTTAACTATAGTGGAAAGGTTTGTCAAAATGATATTTTTCTATTATTGAACTTTTATTTTTGTTTGTTTAAAAGCTTTTATATTTTTAAGAAAAATGTAAAATGATTGTATAGGCAACCCAGTAGTAACCGTGCATCCACCCTTTATGTAAACTGTTGATAAAGGCATTTTAGGAAAAATAAAATCTCTTCCAAAAAAATTTTGAATTTCCCATCATAATTTTCAGAGTTGATGTTCTCTTCTGTCATGTCGCATGATTTTAATGACAAATGCTAAACAATCATTGAAAGGGAGGTAGCAAGATGGTGCTGGACATCCGTGCAAAAAGCCAAGGACCGGTGTCAAGGACCGCCCCCATCCTGCCACGGACTAACTGCAGAATGGAAAATACATTGCAAGCTCCTAGGTCTCAATTTCTTCATCTATAAAGTTTGGGAATAGGAATAAATTGACTCCAGGGTTTCTTTTATTATGTGAATTATTAGTGAAAATAGGATAAAATTTTAAAAGATTGGTCACTTGTTAAAAATCAAAGAAGCTCTGAATTTTCAAAGGTCCTCACCTTAAAAAGCAACCCAGGTCAAGTTTTCTTTGTAGAAATAAATCACCTTTATCTATACAAAGATTAAAAATAGTTGATGTTCCCACTTCCTTTAAGGGCCTAGTGAGTTCCATTTTTGACTCAGTATCACCCCTTCCAAAGCTTACACGTAACAAGGAAGACCACCGACATCGGTTATTTAAGTGTATAAATGGTTGTGCGTGGACAAATTCCCATAATCTTAGATAAGAAAAGCCACAGGTGCTATTGGTGGACATATATTTTGGCTACACCCACTCAGGAGACAGGAGTAAACCATTTAGTTAATGTGACCTGAAAGAATGAATATAGCTACATAAGTTGAGGACTATACTCCTTGCCAAAACATAAAATTAAGTGTGTCATATTGAAAGGATCAAAAAGACTATTATTCTTTTGATTGTGCTTACTTGTGTGTTAAATTTGAGAAAAGACTCAAAGATTAAGTTTGTAGCTTTCCTGTGCATATTTATGAAAAAATCTTCATTCTTCTATGGCATGAAATGTCCAATGTGGACAGTTTTTTTGCTTCTAATGCTCTAAAAACAAGTGTCATCTACCCCGAAAATCATAAAAATAGATAGACAGATAGATATATGATAGTGTGTATGTACACACACATATACATAATAACATCTTTAACATCCTTATAAGATTTTGGTTTTGACTATAATTTCATAGACATAAAACTTAATGAGAAACTGGCCTAATGAACAACCTAAAATGGAACAGAGAAATGAATGGAAGTCCCTTGCTCCATTTTCTAATGGAAAGCACTATTTTTAATTATCATTTGTTTACAAACAATGGTTTATGTAAAATTCAGTCCCTTGTTTATATATGAAATGTCTAGTTTATTTGGTTGACATATACATCCATTGATTCTTCTTTCCTGTTTCTTCTCATTTGATGATTTTTACACAGTAATTAATATTTTTAATTATATGATAATAGCACTGGGTCTAAAAATAAATTCTTAAATTTTTTTCTTGGCATGCTTGGATATATAGCCATGCATTTGTATGCATGTCACCCATCGGTTCTCAATTTTTTTCTTTTGAATAAAAATTTGAAATTCAACTAATGTGTTCCACTTGACAACAAAGCCATTTTTCAATATATATTACATATATTTGAATATGTATTACATATGTATTTATGTATCTTAGAGCATTTTCCCCATTTTTATAATAAAAATGTGGTAAGAATATAATTTTAAACAAAATGAACCATTAAGTAAACCAAAAATAATGAAAAATCAAAATATGCACACTATGCAAAAACACAGTCACATAGATTTTTGCGTTGTATAAACTTCATCCTGCCTATGTGGGTTTTAACATAGTTCCATGGCTTTAAATAGGAAAACATCTTAAAGTTCAGCCCATGGGAAACCCAAGCTTGATTAGTTTTCCCTTTTACTACAGCCTGCAGAGTGTAAAACACAGCACATCAGAATTGAATTTGTCATCTCCAGACCTCACAGGAATCTTAGGAACTAAATAGTTAGGAAGCCATCCTGGTACTTCTCTTTGCTTTAATCAAAGTCGAAGTTTCAATTTAAACATTCAGGAAATCTCCCTTATTTAAAGCAATCAACTCGTTGCTGACAAGGTCTGGCCTTACTGTGTTTAATTTTTTGGCATCAAGAAAAACTTGATTGGTCACAGCCAGTGCATGAGGGGTCCTCCCCTTCTCCAAAAGAAGAGAAGGATTCCAGATCTTTGCTGCATTCAACATGAGTCTAGAGGTCTGGTGCATTTTCACATCAACAGTACATTGACATAAGCCTCAACTGAAAAATGGAGCTAATGCTTAAAACCTACGAGGGATTTCGGAGTCAAAGAACTGTCCTATCAGCAGGCGGTTTAGCTGCTAAAGAATATTTTGAGACAATATTGGGTAAGCTTCTTTATCCCTCCAATGATTTCTCCCTATTTTGTCATGCTTTGGGGAATATGTGGCAAATCACTAACCAGCATTCTAATTTGAAGATTTCAATTTACTATAGATAAAGTAAAAAACAAATTTAGTGAGGCATAGATGAGGAGAGGTTATGGCATGCTTAAAAGGTAGGCACCAGTGTCTCCCAGGAAAATGTATTTAAGGCACAGTCTCATATGATGTAGGTATGGAGGTAGAGGTAGAGATGCTGGTGTAGAGGTTCAGATAGAGATAGAGACAGACATATCCTACTGCACCTCAGAAATCGGAAGGGAAAAGATAGCTAACAAATAAAACTAAACCAATTTCCCTAAGATCAAAAAGTATTATTAAAGTTCTGAAGAATAAATCATGCAAGAGTTTGGAATGGCTGCATCTATCCTCGGAGCTCTCAATGGCTCATCTCCTTTCATTGAGCTCCCAAAGATGGAAAAAAATAACATACAGGCTCTTTAGTTTGGTTACTCAATGGAGATACAGCCAAAGCATTACTAAATATCTTCCATACTAGGCTCAACTTTGATTCTTTGCAACCCTCTCTTACAGTCCTCCAGTAATTTGTTTTTCCTAATAAGCTAAGAGTTGTGATGAATCATGCAGTGAATTTATTACTTCTTGTAAGAAGATTATCTAGAAAATACTATAGTAAAACATTTTGAGCTTTTAAGATGGAAAATCTTGAAATAAAGATTAAACAGTGAAAATATTTCATGTTGTCAAAATGTTTTAAAATGCACAGGATTTTAGGGTGCCACTGAAGTTAAATTCTACATAGGATTCTGTTATTTCCCAGAATGCTTACGTGGCCTGCATAGTAATGTAGGTTTGCCATAACAAAATACCTACCATACTGGTGGCTTAAACAACAGAAATTTATTTTCTCATCATTTAGGAGGCCAGAAGCACCAGATCAAAACGTGTCAGGGTTGGCTTCTGGCGAGGTCTGTCTTCCTGCCTTGTGGGCCAACTTCCAGCTATGTTGTCAAATGGCCTTTCCTTTGTGCACACTCAGGGAAGGGCAAGCAGAGGGGTCTCTCCTTATAAGGACATTAATCCTGTCATCTTAGGGTCTACCCTCATGACCTTACTTAACCTTAATTGCTTCTTATTGGCCCTATCTCCAAATACAGTCACACTGGGGACTAAGGCTTCAATATAAGCCTTTGAGAGGAACACAATTCAGTCCATAGCAGCCTATTAACAAGATTTCAGATATTTATGTTGTCTACCCACCAAGCAAAAGAAAAATTCTCTTTCTTACTAGGAACTCACAAATTCACATATAGCCTCTTCCTCTAAATGCACACATGAATATCATCAGAGATAAAGTACATTCTTGGAAATCAACCTGTGCATTTGTGTGCAGCAGTGCAGAAATCTGATACATTTTCACTAGAACATGTAATGTTTCATTGCTGCTATTGATGGAAAAAAGATCAATTTAACACTTAATTCCACTCATGTTCTTGTCAAAATCAGATGCTATAGAACAAAAATAGCATCTGATAGGGAGATTCAAACTCTCTAAAACCCGAATTATTATTTGCCAAATGACCTATGATAATTGTGCTACATAATTTCATAGTTATTATAGAAATTTTTCTTCTCTTGCCCAACAGAAAAGAAAACTGCACAGAAATGGCTCACAAAATATGAGAGAATGTGTTACCCATTTCTGAAACACGGTGAAATGCCTGCTACGCTTTCATTGTTCAACTATGGCATACCACAGCTCAAAACCCAAGGGCAAAGAACTCACTTAAGTAAGATACATCCCATACAACACAGAAATAAGGCTGCCTTTCCTGAAAGATGATGTCATATTTAAGGCAAGTATATTGTGTAACTAGGTTTTCTGTATTTTTTCCTTGTAACTGTCACCATTTGGATATGATAAGTGAGGACAACTGCTTGATATACTGTATTTTATTTCCTAGTCATGCATCATTTAATCCAGAGCTTCTCCCGAGTGTGGTCCGGAGAGCCCTGGGGGCCCTCTGGTTAGTCTACAATGCTTCACAAAGAGGAAGGACTTGACCGGAGCAGGGTATTGAGTAGAGAGTGATCCTGCGGAAAGCAACTGAAGTCGTGGTAATTCTTACCCACAAAATGGGGCCAAAGAGCAGAAGCCTGACAAGTCTAAACGGAAAGATTTATCACCCAGGCATCCTGAGCAGAGGACAAACGTGAGACTATTAAGCCCTAGGACTGCTCCTCTGTCCCAGGGCTGTATTTTCTTCCTGTTCGCACGCCATTCTCCTTCTCTCCAACCCCGTCATTGTCTCCCTGGGTGTCCTACATGGCCACCCTCACCCAAGGCTTGCCCCAGAATAGGCAAGGTTCTCTGAGCATATTTCTTCCATACTCTCATGGACAAGACCTTTTCATAGTGAGCTGCCCATGACTGACGAGCTGGGAGGGTGGGAGTAGAGAATTTTAAAAATAGTTAATGTAGAAAGTCACAGATATCCTGGAATTCATGTACCCCTCTGAGTGATAACTGGATATCTGTCCTTTACTTTTACTTCTGGGAACAGGACTCTCTGTCCTGCCCCAACCCCCATTCTCCCTGCCAGGACGGCAGAGCCTTTCCTCCAAGGCAGAATCACTTCACTGAGGGAGTACTGGGCATATCTCAATGGTGCTCACATCCCACAAACGAGTATTTCTGCATTTTTGATTTGATGGCGATGGGAAAAACTATGTTAAATGGCATATTTAACATATCCCACACTAGAAAGCCCCTCACAAACCATTTTTTCACACAGCATTTTAAATATTTTTTCATATTATTCTTTTTAAAAAATACATGCAAAGTAAAAAAAAAAAAGTGTAAACACTGAAATGGGGTATGTAGTGAAAAGTATATCCATCCCATTTACCTATGGCCCACAATCTGTCCTAATTCCATGTCCAGTGGGACACATTAGGTTGTCACTATGTATGAGGTATATTATACATGTATACAAATCTATACATACACGAGGATATGTGTGTATGTGTGTATATATCTTTTTCTTCTTAATACAATGCAGCATACTATGCATTGTCCCAAAAATCTTAGTGAGATTTTAAGCCCTATTAGTATTAGAAGTATAAATGCTACCAACTTTCACAAAAAAAATTTTAAGTTTTAATCACTTAAATGTCATTTATACTTATTTAGCCTTTTGCATGTTGAATAATACGTTTTAATCGTAATCTTTGTTGTAGTCAACATTTGCCATTCTTAATCTGAGGATCTGGAGTGTATATACCACTCTGCCCTTGCTTTTTGCACTTACTGTATCTCAGTGATTGTTGCATCCCAGTGTGTGTAGATCTCTGTCACCCTTTTGCAGAGTTGCACTGCAGTCCATTGTATGAATGAATCAGAAATAACTTAACCAGCCTTCTGTTGATACAGATTCAAGTTGACCATAACTACACTCTAAAGATTATTCGTATGCTCATCTATAGTAGCATATCAGTTACAGGTAAAAGAAATATTAACTAACATGGCAATTCTGTTTTTAATAGGGTTTTATTTGTTTTTCACATAATAGGAATTCCAGAGGTTTATGGACTTCCAAAGTGGTTGGAGGCATAGCTTCAGCTGCTCGATGATGTCATGAAGGACTCAGGCACTTTCGGTCTTTATATACCACCGTCCTTAGTGCGTTGGACTTGTGTCCTCGTCCTTGTCACTTCATGGTCACAGGATGGCTACCACAGCTGCAGAAATCACATCCACAATCCAGACAAGAGGAGAGGACAGAAAGAGTGGCAACTACATCTGTTCCTTTTATCAGGACAGGAAAAGCTCTCCTAGAGCATGCATTAGACTTCCGATTATAAGGCGATGTCAACTCTCCTATCTTCCAGGGAGACAGCACAAGAATGAGCATGCTGGAAATGGCTTACAGTGTCAGCCACAGCTAATACATCAATTGGATGCATTTCTAGATCTTTTCAAGTGACTTTTTGCAGGAAACACAACCCTAATTCTTTCCTAAATGCTCTGTCTTCCCCAGACTCCCTGATGGCTTTTCTCTGGACTCCAGCCCTCCCTGTTGCTCTACCATGCGTTTTACTACTTAATAAGTTCTCTAATTGTTTCATTTTTGTGTGTGTGCGTGTGTGTGTCTAATTTTTTTTTTATTTCAGCATATTATGGGTGTACAGATGTTTAGGTTTAATTGTTTCGTTTATTTTAGTCTCCTCTCTTCCACTTGCTTGTAAAATGTTTTCAGGCAAGGACTTTCGAGTTCTTTGTTTCTCAAAGCAATGAGCAGGTCATTATTCAAAAATATGTACATTAAAGGGAAATGTAGAAAGCTACATATAGTTAATGCTATTGAACTTGGAAATTTTTGAAATGTTGGTAGATGTTTCACCCAAACTATTAGGTCAGAAATTATTTTGCCTTGCATTGTCAAGTGAAAATGTAAGTTCAATGTCATATGTGTAACACGATCCCATTTTAGTAAAGGCAAACATACTATGCATGTGTGTGCACACTGCGTATATGTGTGTGAGCAAGAAGAGAGAGATACACACCCATTCTTTACTGCTGGGTAGCTGGGCTGGAGGGCAGAATGGAGCAAAAGGAAGAGAGAGGAGAAATTATTATTATTTGACTTGGCCATACAAGCGCAGAGTACTTTTAAAAATCAAATGAGAAACTCAAAGAAAAAAGAAAAGTCTCACTTTTTAAAATAGAGTGATTCATTTTATAATAAAATGCCGAAGATCCGTAGATGGAGTTTCCAGATGAATAACTAATTATGAGAGTCAGAAGCAAGTAGATCAAATTAGCCCCCTGTATTTGTAGTAACTCTTCAAAAGTAACTCCCTTTACAAAGAAAAACTTAGTATAATTAAACTGTATAAAACTCAACATTTCAGACACAAGCCTCCTGTCCGCCCCAGTTTGTTACACAAATCAAAAATGATGTGAAAACTATTACTGATGTTTTGAATACTAAGTCAAAGATGGGGGGAGAGCACACTTAAATAAAATACATTTAATATCAGTAGACTGAGTAGACTGGACTAGCCATTCAAAGGGACGATGTCAGTATACCGTTGTAGACATGCACAGTATCAGGCCTTATGCCAAAAGCAAACCAGGCAGCAGATCAGATTTTATTAAAGAGTCTTCCTCTCTTTTCTATTGCTGCATTTACTAGATTTTGATGGGAATTTGTGTTTATGCAGAAAATGAATACACTTGCTGCAAGTTTATAGAGGTGTTCCCTAATGCTTAAAATTTCCTGAATCTGTTTCCTTTGCATTCCAACCAAGATTGCATTTTATGAGCAGTAAGCACACCCTAAAAAAAATACTACATTGAAAGCTAATCTTTACCCTTTTTTTCCTTCTCTACGTTTTCCTCCTGCTCCCTTTCCCTCCAGATTGAAATAGAAACATCCAGAATAATAAATAAAGTAGCAGTTTAGGCAATTGAGAAGAAAGACTGGAGGGGCACTGCTAACTGGATTGGGGCAATGATGATAGCTAAAAATGCGTTGAACACTTATTATATGCTGGGCCCTGTTTTGAGTATTTGACATGTATTAATGAATTTAATCCTTACAACAATTTTTTCTATATAAGCAAATCTATTTTATCAGAACTATCAATGATAAGCTAATCAACAAAAGCTATGATATTCTGGCAAAGGTGGGCAACTTCGTAGGTTTTAGCCTCAACCCCCGTAAGCACTAAGACAGAGGGATTGTTCCAAAGACCTCATCTTCCTGCTCTGCCTCCGCCGCCCTTACAGCTCACCCTCTGGTTGGCACAGAGGTCTCATCCTCAACAGGAAAGCCAGTCAGGCCATCCTTACCCCAGAGAAGCACTGAAATTGCTCTCTTTGTCTGTGATCTTGGTGATGTTATGGAAATGTCCAATCTGATTTATGCTTTTAAAGCCTTATCATTTTCATAATGAAGAAAAGTCTTGAATTATTTTTTCAAAGTTTGAATGTGTGCTTTTTACACTACATAAATGATAAATGAATAAACTTTAGTTTGGCCTTTTCTGGTGGATCAAAAGAGCAAGGTTGAGATTCAGCCTACTGGCCAGTTACTGTTTCATTTGATACTGGGAGTCAGGGAGCTTGAAAAGTCACAGCCAACTTTTAGTTGACCAGTTGGGAAACTTATAGGAGTAAAACTTTGCTGTCCTTAAGAAAAGTTGCAGAATTCTAATCCCAATAGCTCTCAAGTCTTGATGCAATCTGTTGCTGCAAGTCTTTCTTAGGATTTACAAACACTTCACCAGCCAGAAATACTACCAGGTACTAGTGCTGGTTTGTCATGTCACTGCGATCAGTATCTCCAGCAGGGGCTCTTTCTAAAGAAAAACAGTAACCAATAGTGAGTTTGCTGCCCGTCCTTAGGGGAACAGTTTGCAGAAGCAAATTTCAGTAGAGTGAGACACAAAGTCCTTGGTCTCAGAGCATCACCTGCATGCCTCCTCCCCATGTGTTCCCACATCTGGTTGGTGAGCTTTCTGGTCTGGAACGAAGGTGTGCAATGCAAGATCTGCTTTCCCTCAGCAGCTTTCCATGCAGCTAATCTCCATGTCCTGACCATACCTCATGAAATCTGATGGGCTCTGCCCTCCTGGTGCCTTGACCTCCTGTCGTGTCACAGAAAAGGGGGTATTCAGCAGAGTCCCTACACTCTTTAGATCTTAGCCCCTCACAACACATCCTGGGACACTGGGTTTCAGACATTTCCAACTTAAGAAAGGAAAGCAAAATCACATTTTAATTTTGGTGTTATGAATCTGCCAGAAAATAGGGGGTCTAGAATAGCCGTATGCTAAAAAATACCAGTCAAAACCACGATGAGACTTTTTTAAAGAAATAAGAGGTTACGCAAAGTTCTGGCTCCTCTTCTCTCGCAGCTGCTGTCTCACAGACCCCTTCGCTATTCTAAGGGCCGGAAAGGCTTCTATACACAGGGTCATTTGTGGTCAACATAAAGTAGACTGTAGACTTGGCCCCACTCACTTCGCTTTGTTAAAAATAACATTAATACACATTCATTGTAGAAAACTTGGAAAAGACAGAAAAGCATGAAGAAAATCAAGATTAATCCTAGACCCACTACTCCACTCACTTTCTTACTTGCTGATCTAAAAGCAAATAGAAAGATCAAAAGAGCAGATAAATATCCCCAAAGTTTGCTTTGTTTTTTTTTAACATAGCTTATACCTGAATACTTATTTAGTCAAGACATTGTCAGCAAAATGACTAAGCAAAGGAACTGCCTTAGAGCACAGCATCTTAGAGGCAGAATAGACATTAATGATCATCTTTTCCAACTTAAAATACTACCCATGCATCTCCTCCTCGTTACCTACGAGAGAGTGCATGCCAGATTCAGCTCATTGTTTCCAGAATGCTTTTCTAGTTAGTTGGCTCAGCTATATGAAGTTCTGTTTGCTGAGAAGTTCTATCTACCTGATGTGCCTCCTACTTAGCAGTCTCATGCAACAGAGAATAAGTTTAATGCCCACTTGTGTTACCCGCACAACCAACCAACTCCTCCTCGATCTTCTTATTTTAAGGATAACCTATTCTGGACATTGTACTCTGAATGAACACTGCTCTGTAGAAATCATGGTGTCCAGAACTGAACAACAAACTCTAATATTACTGAATAAAATGGGGATGTCATGTCATCTTCTGTGATATTGACACTGAACTTCTATCAATATCAACCTAATAGCCAAAATACAAAACATATATTCTGATTATAATAACAATCATTCAACCTCACTGGCCACACCCTCCACTGCTGATGTCTGCAGTGACATTGGCCATAATCACACCACTCCAACATCCCTGAAAGAACACTTTAGAAAATTTTAGTGCCTCCACATATGCTGCAATGGTTAATTTTCTATGTCAACTTGACTAAGGTATGGGGCCCAGTTTGGTCAAACGTCAGTTTAGATGTTGTTATAAAAGATATTTTTTTTAGATGTGATTAATGTTTAAGTCAATAGACTTTGAATAAAACTCATACCCTCCATTATTAAGGTGAGTCCCATCCAATCACTTGGAGGCCTTAAAAGAAAAAAACTGTTCTTCCCACCTCCCAAAGACAAAGGAATTCTGCCTCTTGGTTGCCTTTGTATTGAAGACTGCAACATCAACTCTTACTGGAATTTCCAGCCTTCCAGCCTGCCCCGCAAATTTTGCGCCTCAAAGCCCCACAGTTGCACAAGCCAATTTCTTAAAATCACTCTCTCTCTCTCTCTCTCTCTCTCTCTGGAGACCCAGACTAATACAGGTACATAGCACATTCTCCTCTTCCTTTTCTTTCCTTCCTTACTATTGCTTACTTTTTCTTCCAAATCTTGACACACTCAGTCAAACATGGACCCTTAGCCGAATATGACCTTAATTCACCTTTTGTTCTCTAGACACATATCTTCACTTCTATATATGAATCATAGTTTTCTTGGATGTATCTTGAAGCAAATATTTTTTTGCCATTTCCCCTTACTGAAATGCTTAGTACTTGCTGTCTAATGAACCACAGTTCTCCTTCACTCAAAACACTAAGTAGAATCACTTTGCAGAAAACCTTAAGATGTAAACTCATGTGGCTCTGGTCATTGAGTCCTCCAACAACTCCCATAAAACCCAAACACCTCTGTCAAATGCCTACTTCTAGATCCTTGTTTATGTGCTTTCTTCTTATTTTGTTCATGTTCTTTTCTTTTAATTTTATCTGGGTTTGTATTTTTCATTTATATTAAAAGCTCCTTAAGGACAAGGAATATATCTTGTTTTTTAAAATCTTGCCTAGAACTAAATTCAGTGCATGGAGGCTCCTTAATAAATATCCCTCACTATAATTTACTCAAATAACTTGAGGTTTGCCTCTGTGGATAAAGGAAAGAGTTAGAGACAAAACTAGCCAGAATTTCCATAACATTAGGCCTCATATGGACCTTGTTTTAAGACCATTGAGAGATTCAAGTTCTTGCTATTTACCAAGCTTCTATTATGACAGATTTCCTAGGGATCCATTGTTAAATTTTGTAGGTTCTCCCAGTCCACATGTGCTAAAATTATACATAATGGTGCAGGGCATCTCAAACTTTAATGTGCACAAGACTCATCTTGTTAAATCTTGTTAAAATGCAGATTTTGATCAGAAGGTCTGGGATGAGCCAAAAATTCTGCATCTCTAACAACCTGCCAAATTACTGCTGCCAGGTGATGCTGACAGTGTTGGTCTAGTATAGGTCTAGTAGAGACGACATAGGCATTGAAGTCAGAGTTGAGCCCAAATCAGGACTCTCTCACTTACTAGATCTGGGCAATGCCTAGAACAACAAAATATTGTCAAGATTAAATTACTGGATAAATATGAAAGCATGTAGAGTAGTATTTGGAACTTAATAGGTGTTCCATGACCTTAATTTCTTTCCTACCATGGGCATGACTATCCCTGTCTGCACGGGTGACACACTTCTCTTAATACCTCACTCTTTAAACCTCGTCAGTTTCTAATAAGGTATCTTTTCCCCAATGCCTGTAATTATTTTCTTTTTAATTTTCATTTAATTATTGTTGGTTTTTAATAATCTTTGTAAAATGGGAAACTGTCTCTGCACTCCATTCATTTTCATGTCCATGGTCATATCACGTATCATTGTATGGGCTTCGAAGTCAAACAGACCTAATTATTCAAATCTTGGCTCTACCACCTACTGGCTGAGACCATGTACAAGTTATTTCATCTTTGTAAACTTAATTTTTGTTATTTTAAACTTGAGGATAATAGTTAGCCTACAGAGGTATTGGGAAGATTAAGTGAAAGAATGTAGGAAAGTTTATGAGGGCCTAATTCACAATAAGCATTTATATCAATACAGTCCCTACTTTGAGACAAAATATCTTACACACAAAAAAATTTCTAAACCTGGCAAAAATATAAGGGCAGGAACCAGGAGACACATGTGGGAGTGGTTTTAAAGACATAGGACCAGAAGGAGCAAAATATAAAGGAAGTAGATTATAAGGTTGGTCGGAAACATCTATTGACACGGGTGCAGTCTCCCATGACTAAGGGTTCGATGTTGTATCAGTCTGCTATTGCTGCAAATAGCCACGTAGTCTCAGTGACATGCCACGATAAACATTTATTTCTTTTCTGAGGTTTGGCTGATATAGCCTGGGCTTGATTGGGCTTGCTCCAAGCAGTGGGTTGAATCCAGATCGTCAACTCATGTCTTTCATCTTCCTTGTGCCAGTGGTTATTCAAGCATGGTCTTCTCATGGCCAAAGATTGGAGTTCAGAGGTTCAGCCCATAGTTCAAGCCTCTGCTCCTATCATGTTCAAGAACATCCCAATGGCCAAAACAAGTCATGTGGCCAAGTCCAAAGTTCTCAGTACATGAAAGAAAGAAAATATTTTCATTATTTGCATGAAAATATTTTTATAATTTGCATATGATATGGTCATCTACCTAGAAAACAAAGAATGTTTTCTAGGATAAATGGATAAAATATTAGAATAATTAGAGACCACAGCAAAGACAGCTAGATCTAAAATCAATATATACAGGGAATTGTACTATTATCTTATAAAAAATAATGTTTAAAATATAATCTATGAAAAGATACCATTTATAGCTCAAATAAAAGGAAAAGGTATAAAGACACAAATCTAACAAAAGACATATAGAACATGTACAGAAAAAAATGGTGAAACTTTTTTAAAGACAAAAGAAGACCTAAATACCTAAAAATATATCTCATGTTTTAAGGCTAGGAAGACATAAAATCATAAGGCTATCAATTCTTTTCAATAGAATTCCAAACTTAACTTTAAAAACTCAAGCTGATTTTTTTCCATGATGTGACAAATAATTCTAAAGTTTATACAGAATAGACCAACGATGAGCCAAGACAACCAAGACACCAAAGAAAAAGAACAAGGAGGGAGGAGAGATGTCCTACCGGATATCAAGATGTGTCATAAAGTTAAATTAATTAAGACACTGTAGTATTAGAATCAAGATAAACTTATTCATTGAACAGAACGAAGAGCCTAGTTTAAGGTCATGTTGAGGGCTAGGGCAATTGGTCATCCATATTTTAAAAAATGAAATTGAGTCTCTACCATATATCATAGTCATTCCCTCACCAAAGAGTAATGCCAATGAATTAAAGACTTAAATGTGTAAGACAAAAATTTTTAAATTTTAGAAGTCAATACAAGAGGAGATCATTACAAACTTGAGATATGGGAAATTTTTATGAAAGAAAGTGCAGAGAAAAAAATAACCATAAAAATGTTGATAAATGTGACTACATTCAAATTATTCCCAGCGGTCCAGGAGGGTTGTCATGGGCGTAAATTATCCCAGGTAGTGCACATGCGTACCAAGTGAGCATGTTGTGGTGTCAGAGGAGTCCCAGGCAGGAAACAAGAGGTCAGAACTTCAGGGTCTGAGGCAACATGCCTACAGGTGCGAACGTACAAAGCTGTTTACAGGTCATGTGGAACTGAGCATGCCTCAATGTCTGGATAAGAGGTGGAACTGAAAACATATAAAGTGGTGCACAAGCTACCATGCGAGATTTAATTTTAATAAAGTTAATCATAATTCATTTTTTGTTTATTTAAAGATTTTTCCTAGCTATTTTATATTGATTATTTAATAATTTTAATATCACAAATTGCTTGTAGCTTCTACTGAAATTCACTCATAGTAGTTAATTTTCTTATGCATTTAGTGATCTGCGATCTGAGCACTACATAATTTATCTTTATCCATGAAAAACTAGCAGCCTAAATTGAAGATGCTTACCTTTGGAAAAGAGTTATGTTTGTTTCTATTAGAAGCAGGAAGGTACTACTGACTTTGGACAACTTTATCCCTCTCAGAAAATTCTTGGGTTAATAATCCTAGAGTCTTTGATTCATTTCTCCCACCTTGTTCTTGTCTCAAGACCTAGTTTCCCAGTTGAAGCACTAATACAGGGACGTGCCTTAAAAGCAAAGTTATTTTTGAGTTTGTTCACAGTTCCATTTTCAGCACATATTTTTGTGTTTTGTTTTGGCAGTTTCTTTTGTGTTTTCCTTTATTGCCTGCAATCCCAGAAATTTGATAAAATGTTTAATTCAGATCCCCCCCCTTTTTTTCTTCCTAATGGGACCCTTCAGAGTATCTGGCTTGTCATACTGACAGAAGTCAAAGCCCTGGATACATAATTTTGGACAGAGCCTGGCAGCTTGCATTTGGCTGCTCTCAAACTACATCCATGCCTACTTCCCTTGTACAAAGCATGCCATGCTTGCTGGCAGCCATGCATTGCCCCTTTTTATTAGTTCAGTCACTTTAATCTCTTCAGGGCCGAATTATTAAAGAATCTTACAAATACGACAAGATAAGGAGGTATGAAAAATTGCCAGTCCATGGTTTTCAAACCCCATTCCTGAAGCCGCTGCTCTTTCTCTGCTGCTGTTATCCTGAAGGCAAAGAGCAAATGAGTCTAGTCTTTATAACTTGCACCTTGATCTAATTAAATTATGTTACAAGATAAGAACAGAGAGAGAGCAGACCACAGTGTTAATGTGAAACAATTCGGAATTTGGTCAGCAAATTCCAAAATAGTTTACAGTTCTGTTTTAACTTTGTAATTCTGGCCTATAGCCAGACAGAAAAATGCTAGCCACTTTGCTACTCAAATACAAGCATAGTTCATTTCAAATTTAAATCACATATTGAACAACTCCATTAGACTGCTACAATTTTCTTGTTTTGCCCTAGTTCTGGAATATAAAATATTTTCTCTGCCTCTCTTTCTCTTACATCCTGGAACCTGCGACTTACAAAGCCTTGGAATTTGTAGTCAGAAAAACATATTCAACCATGGTGCCTTTTCTGTTTTCTTTCACATGTAAACCAAATTGTGCATTTAGAATTCTGGCTCCATTTAGAATACTAAATGCACTCTAGCTAAGATCCAGCATTTCCTTCCCCCGCATTGCTAGTTGAAAGCATTCTTTCTAAACTCTTGTTCATTCGGGTAGCAGTGACTCCTTTTGTAGAATTTCTGGTTGTATTTTATTAGTAGTTATAATTAAACAAAGAAAAAAATAAATGAATAAAATCATATCAGAATAAAAAACTTTCTATTTCTGGTCTCCTCAAAATATTATTTATATAACTTTCCCCAGCTTTGAGTTAAGCTATGAAATATTTATAATTTTACCTTCAAATGTATTTATTATACTTGAAAAGAGGAGGCAGTGAGTTCATGTTTAGGAAAATGAACTGGTTTTCTAAGCTTCAACTCCAAATAGAGGTAATTCTAACCAACCTTCCTACTTAAAAAAAAAAAATTAGAAAAATTGGACAAAATGTTTTTGGGGATATGCTTGAAGGAAATGAAATCTACCAAGAAAGTGAAGAACTGCTGGGACAGAACGTGGAAGAGGACAGAAGTCCAGGAAGGTGAGTCTGAGAGTTGAGGCTATTTTTCCCCTGAGAACATTTCCTCATCCTGGATGGGGCAGCTGTGAGGCTGAGCTCTGCTTTTGACAAACTAGCAGGACGAGGGATCAGGAATTGGAGTTCCAGGCCTGCCAAAATGGTGGAGTCCTGGTACTTCTCCTTGCTTTTGCTTGACTATACCTTTGGAATTAAGGGTGAACTAGAAGTAAAGAGAGCTAAGAGAGTGGCCCAAACTTAGTTTTAAATCATGAAACCCTTGAATTGGACTGAATGAATCCTAGATTGCCAGTTCTGCTCAGACGTCTGGCAAAAGCAAATGTAAATCCTCCCCGGAGGAAGATAATATCCTCTTAAGCCTCAAATTATTTTGTAAGCAGTTTTACAAAATCAATTTCTGGCACAGAATGAAAACTAATCAGTCATACTAGCAGAAAATAACACATTCAAGGAAAACAGAAGAAACAAAAGTAAGAGACAGATATTGGCACTATTTAGAGATAAAAGACATAGACTGTAAAATGACAAAGTGCTCAGTAAACATCTAGAAAAGGGCTCTATTGCATTAGCCACCAAGAAAATTCAAATAAAACCAAAATAAGTTAACTAGTGCATACCCATAGGACTGCTAAAAAGAAAACAACTGACAATCACGAGCGTTGATGAGGACATGGAGCAAATAGAACTGCCATAACCTGATGATTGAGGTGTAAATTGGTATAATCCCTTGAAAAACTGTGTGACATTATTTACTAAAGTTGAATTTACATGTAATTTATTGACTCGTCAGTTTGACTCTTATGTATGTGCCCAGTGGGAATGAACACATGTGTACAAAGAGACATGCACAAGAATGGTACAGCAGCATTGTACCTAATAATCCTAAAGTGGAAATCAGAAGTCCATCAGAAGTAGAATAGATTAAGAAATTCTGGAACATCCCTAAAATTCTTATGAATTGTATAAACATATAACTAAAGAAAATATTATGGATGAATCTCACAAACAATGTGAAATAAAAGATCCCAGACTAATATAATACATACTATACAATTCCATTCATATAAACTTCAAAAATCTGACACTTAACTATTATGTTAAAGGATGCACAGTCATATGGTGTACACATACAGAAAAGCATGAATGTGATTATCACAAAAATTATGGTGATGGAAATTTGGAGGAGAAGGAAGTTAGGGATAGTGAATGGGGTACAAAGAGGTGCTTTGAGTCCTGGCAATTTTCTATTTCTTCTTACATCCCGATTACGAGGGTGTCCACTTTGTGATAAATCATTGAACTTAGCATTTTTGTTCTGTTTCTTTTATGTGTATGTGTTTCTATTTTATAATAAACAAGTTAAAAACTAAACCAATCTAAATTAAATAAAATGTATTTTGGCTTGAAAGTCAACTTTTTTATAGGGAGTCATCTTTTATGATTTTTCTTTTCAGAATATGAACAGTAGAGAATGATATGTTGAGTGTAGAATATTTCATCTTGCAAAGAAAATGGTTTCTATGTTGTAGATATAACAGAAGTTCATGTGCTTGTGATTTTGTTTTGCTTTGCTTTGTTTTTAACAGTTCTTAAAGAGATTGAGTAGCAGTGTGTTGAGACCAGAACACACTGGAGGAGGTTAAGTTTTTTTTCCCTTTCTTTCCTTTCTATACTTAGAGAATATATACTGAAGGAAAAAACTCTACTACAAAAAAGACATGGCTATACAAAAGCAGTTGAAATTTGGTATGAAAATGTGTTGAACTCTCCTTTTTCCTTTGTTGACACAGCTCATTTCAGCAGACTGCTTTTGAGTTTGTACCTTCTGTCTTTAGTTTTCCCCTTTTCTCTTAAGAGTTTATTCGAATTACAAGTACCCCCAAACAACCTTAATTCAAATGTCTTTAATTATAAGTTGAAATGCATGTTTTCCCATTTTCTACTACTTTAAAATTTCCCAACAGTGATGACCTCATTGCCATTCTGAAGTTCAAACCACATGCATAGCTACTAATCCATGGTGGATTTGTGCCAAGAATCCCTCTTGTCCTCTGAGCTCAGAGCACTGATGAGATTGTGGTCATTAAAATCTCTCAGGGATGAGAATCTTACACTTTCATGAATGTCTTCTCCCAATCTACTTTTGCTCAAGCACAAGGCTGTTTTTGAATTATTCTTAATATGGAGTTGACTTATTATGTATTGGTATGTTTGTTCTATGGGTGCTCTCTTTCCCAGGTTATAGATATCTTGAATAACTTCATCACTAAAACTTCTGTTCAAGTCGAAAGGAGTTCTATGGAAATAGGTCTCGTGGGATCTGACACCTATTAAATAATGTATTCCCACCCCAACTCTGCACAATACCCAATTAATCACTAAATCCTATAATTATTCTTCTTGAAAGAACTCAAGCCACAATCATTTCTTGATCAAATTACTGCCAAGGCTTTCTTACTATTCTCCCTGGTGCTAATCTTGGTCCCTTTTGAGTGATCATGCTACAAGGTAAAGATAACCTCTCATGGACCCTGTTTAAAAGTTCTTCCTTCCAAAGTTTCCCAATGTTCTCAGAATAAAGTTCAAATTCATTAGCAGGCTTCCAATACCCTTCATAATTGGGCTTCTGATAATGTGAAGACGCTCTATGCTCCAACATTTTGAATTACTTATGGTTGCCTGGAATGTACCATGTTCTCTTCTGTGTGTGTGTGTGTGTGCTGTTCCCCCACCTAAAGTCTCTCTCTGCCTTCTCTCTTCCTCTCAGAACTTCACATGGTTAACAGCTGTTTCCTGCTTGGTCTTTCAGTCTCAGCTCAGCTGTTACTTTTTCGGGATCTCCTTCTCTGTATACCAAGTCTGGATTACATACCACCCACTATGTGTTTTTGTAAGACTCTATACTTAGCCCCATAATATTCTTATCACTTTGAATTAACTGTTCATTTCCTTTTCTGCCTAAAAAACCACCATCAATAAGTTGTTAGAATGTAGATTTGTATTTACAACACA
This sequence comes from Avahi laniger, assembly GCA_963575035.1. NCBI lineage: Eukaryota > Metazoa > Chordata > Mammalia > Primates > Indriidae > Avahi > Avahi laniger. The sequence goes on along the minus strand of CAUYSK010003373.1, from coordinate 31,436 downwards.
GCTAATACCAATGGCTAGCACTCTCCTGGCACAGACTGGGTACACTACTAAAAATAATAATAATAGTTGAATAAATGAAAATTTTCAGGTAAATGTGGGTTTCAAAAAGCTGCACTTCTTTTCATTATTAAATGGTAGTTAATATTAGGGCACTCTACATGGAAGGATGGTGAGAGAGCAGGATATATAAATAGCTGCTTCGTGACGGACTGAAGCAATGATACATAAATCATAAACAGGTGGGAAAATGTTTTAAGAATGTTGTGAAAATATGCTTCAAGTACCTTGCCAAAACTTTAGAAAACCATATCAATAAGCATTAGCTCCAAAAATGGAGGCTATCCTTTTCAAATCCCAAATCAGAATATACGGTTTGACAAATGATTTGTATGATTTATATGTCTATTTATATAGACACTTGAAAATGTTTTAAAATAAATCATATTTAATTTGACACAATGAATTGCCCTTCCTGAAAAAAAAAATAAACTACTTGGGAAGAAAAGTATGCTAAAAATCTGAATATGTGATTTCTACGTCTGTAAGTGTGTCAGTTTAAAATGATTTTGATGAGAAAATGCAAACTGACGCTATGAGGAAATTTACATCATGAATTTCGGCGGCAGAGCAGGCTGTAGCATTGGGCCATTCAGTGGCTGCGTCTCCATTTCTCTGCTATGGCTTTAGCTGCACCCGCCTGTATGCGCTGCATCCTGAAATTGGCGGCTAAATGGCTATGGCAGTCCTATGCCTCACATTATATTTTGAAGAGACAAGATTTCTTTCTCAGAAGATCCTAGCAATCTTTCCTCATGTCTCATGGACCCTAATTGGATCACATGTGAAATAATTGCTGAGTCTGCATCGGTTTAACCTGAGTTTCTGAACCTGTACCCGTGGGAAGGGAAGAGTGATGGGATTACTGTTTTCCAGAGCTTTCTCTGAAGCTCCTGGGTTGCCAGAGGAGAGGTGGACACATAAATAAAAATCGGGGCATTGCCAAGAGGGAGAAATGGGGCAATGAATGTTGAGAACACAACCAACAATTTCTGTTGTAGTGAAGAATAGCATAATTGTTTTTCAATTATATTTTCCATTGTTTTTCATAATTTGTTTTCAATTATGCTATATACAGAAGGTATCTGAAGAGCGTAACTTTCCATTCTGCAGATTTTTAGTGGAATTAAAAGTGAGCTAAAACCTATCTTCTAAACATGAAGAATCACATTTTAGCACATCATCTATGTTCATCTGAATAGCACATTCAAGGGCCCACCATTTCCCCTTTCGAGAATAATAAACAAATTGGAGGTGAAAGTCCAAACGCAAAACATTGTTCAAATCCAAAAGAAGTATGGCCATTTAAAAAATATGTTCTTACAGGTTAAAAATATAGTTTGTTCTAGGAGAGTATTATTAATAAAATATGTGTGCTTGGGGAAAATGTGTACAATTCTTAAATTCTATGTATATTTTAATGGTCAGAATTGAAATAGACATATTAAGTGGCTTTGGCCTTTTGTTTCTCCAGAAAAGTAAAATATACAGATACCATACAAAAATCTGTTTATATGTCTAGATTAGAAAATGCATTTAAATTGCATATTTCACTTTTCTGGCTTCCTCAAAGAAATCATATCCCAAATTTGACAATTTGAGCAATATAAAGACAAAGTAAGCAATATATACAACTTCTTTCTAAATTGAAACCATCTTAAAGCACAAAAGAAATGATTTGCTTTGTTGTGCGCCTGACTTGGCTGTTAGCAGACCCAGCTCAGGCCACATTTCCCTAAGACCTTAGCTTTATGCCTTTTCCCACACACAAAATCTCATAATATTATAGGTAACAGTCAAGTCAAAAACTCAAAAGAAAATTTTAAAGCCATCTTTATTTTCTCCATGAAGTTATTATTTATAGTGAGAATATTTTCCTTGTGTTTAATTAAGGTACGCTTTAAATTTTTTATCAACAAAAATCAAACTTAAAATATAATAAATTTCACATTACAAAATTTTGCTTTAATAAATCTAGACTCTCTTCAATAATGTTGAGGTTATAATTTCCTACCCATATTAAACCAAAGTAAACACTAACTACATTTTTTCATGTTCAGTTCAGGAGCCTATGTAGATACCGTTTTTTAAATGGACAATAATATAGCACACAACAGGCATTTAAGAGCATTTCATATATTAAATTATATTTAAAAAAAGAAATGAAATGTTATACGTTAAAATGTATATATTTTTCTTTTAGATTCTAAACATCAGAGAATTTCTGTGTGTGTGTGTGCAAGAAATGGGAAGGAACCATTGTTAGAAGATCTTCAGTGAAAGCGAACTTATTATTTTCCTGTTTTTACGTGCATAGAGTTCACTAACGTCTTCCCGTTTTAAGAAAGACACATGGTTCACAAATCATTTTAAAACTGTGGAACTTCATAGCTTCTTTTAGTGGCTCTAAACTGCACTTATTGCCAAGGTCACTGTGGTTACCAGAGCCTTGCTTTTCTAGGATGGAAAATATTTTGTTACTCAAAAAACATGTCATATTATTTACATAAATATAAATAAATTATATTTATCATATAATTTAGATAAAGAGAACTTAGGTCAAAATGAAAATAGAAAACAGGTTATTTGCACTTGAAGCGACATCTCTTTGAAAAGAGTCCAAGGTATTTATAGACCAGTCCTCAAGATGCTGTTCCAGCCTTGACTCCATCACTCCTTTTTTGAGAGTCTTCCACTTGGTTTTTCCAGCTTCCAACTGTCTTAATCATTCGTGATGCTATAACAGAATACCACTGGCTGGCTAATTTACAAAGAACAGAAATTTATTTCTTCAGTTCTAGAACTGGGAAGTCCAAGATCACAGCACCAGCATCTGGCAAGGGCCTTCTTGTTGGATCCTCACATGATGGAAGAGCAGAAAAGGCCGTGAACTCACTCCTATAACGTCACTAATACGTTCACGAGGGTGGAGCCCTCATGACCTAAACACCTCTCAGAAGGCCACACTTTCCAACACTGTCACATTCGGGATTAAGTTTCCAATACATAAATTTTGGAGGAGACACATTCAAACCATAGTGCCAACTTTCAAAATTATGTCTCCTACACAAGAGAGAAGATTATGTGAAGTTCTTCAAATATCTAAGAAATGAGGGATAAATGTAATGAAAACAAAATACCAAGAAAGGTGCACTATAAAAAGGCCAAATTTTAAAATTATTTCCATGTTCCTTAACTATCCTAGACCATAAAGATGAAAATCTCCTCAATTTATTTTATGAAAAAAGCATTAAACCTATAAACTATGTTCCAAAAACATCAAAATGGAATATGTAATTGAATTGTGCACCCCAAAAGGAATTTGCCACTCATCATATATTGATATGTAAACAAACAACAAACAATCTTAAATTCAAACTTTGCCCTGCTTGGATCTCACGATTCCTCCCCTCCCCTCAGCTGAATCTCCATGCTTTCTGCTTAGACCACATCACATCTCTAAGGCCAGTTCTGACTTTAAGTATTTAATCAGAAAGAAGCAATTTTTCAGGAACTCGACATCAAGTCATTTTTGCAGTTCTGCTGCTTTGATCTGGTTCTGAGATTTCAGTTTTGGTTCTGTTTCTTGTGCCTGAATCTCTTGCTTGACAGTCTGCTTCATCCCTGGCCAGCATCTGTCCTCTGGAAAGGAGTTCTGAATCTGAGCCCCTTTTCTTAACTAAGATTCCATAACTGCTGACACTAATCCTGAGTAGCCTCTGTCTCACTCTCCAGGTGAGACACCTGGATGCTGACTTGTCAGAACTGATTGATAGCAGAACTGTTGCTAACTCCACTTGGCTGGGTTGGACAGCTTCTCAGAACATAGGACTGAGTCTGACCATTCACCATCTGACCAATCCTCATGACAGTTTTGGTTCAGGGTATCAGTCCCTCCAAACCTGACTCCTTTTGTCTACCTTTAACCAAGCAGTGCCTGAGAATGACAGGCCTTGCTTATATATTAATATTATCTCATCATCCTGAACCACCAATCTTTGTATATATCCCCATAACAACATGCTAAGAAAAAAAAAAAAAACACTACTATCACTAAGTCAATTTTCCTATGGAGAGACACACACATGTATACACATATACAAGCAGATAAACATGTATATAGACACACACACACACACACAGGAGACTAGAAGACAATTAGTCTAATTTCCTAAATGGGTGTAATTATATGGTTGCAATAGTATCTAAGGCAGTTTTTTATACCTGGCAGTACTTGGCAAATGTTTGTTTTAGTGACTGACAAACTAGATGCCCAGTTCTACTCATAGCCCTGCTTTCTACATCCTACTTGTACTGTCTAATGACATGTCTAGTCAAGCGTTTTTTCACTATAAATTCTTTGTATTCCTATTACACATTTTCCCTCACTTCTCAGGAGTGAACTTTTATGGGTGAAGTTCTTCTTTAGAAGATCTCGACACCCATTTTGGCCCCAATGTTAAAACTAGAATGCCTTAAGAACACAAATGTACTTTGTGAAAACGTATTATAAAAACCACATTTTGTCCAATATGTATACTTCAAGATACATTTGAATACATATTATTTAATAACTAATATCAGTAACATCTGTCTTCAGATTACTAGGCACATTGTGTTTATTTGATGCCAAGAAATCACTTATTACTTATTTAGAGGAATCGACAAAAATGTCTTTGGGAAATAAATGTCAGAGGATCAGTATTGGCACCTACAAGAAAGCAATATTTCTGGTTGAAATGTTTCAGCGTCATTTGGAGGGAGGCGTGTGAAATTCCACGTGTGACCTTATTAATGGGAGCAGCAACATAAATCGTTTCTCAAACTGTAGTTTTGTATGACTTTCAGCATCATTCGCAGTAAATTTGGTACATATCATCTCATAATTGAACTCACAGCCTGTCTGAATCAAATGTCACCCACATCAACCAGCCATCTACGCATATTTTCACCTGTCCCATCTATCACGTCTTAGCAGGTCTGTCCTCCTGAGCAGCTCCCGAGTCGGAATTTCTCGCAGCCTGCTCTCTATTTTGTCCCTCTTCAACTGTTTCCTTTTCACGCTACTCTCAGTTCTCTCTCTTTGGTCTCTATACTACTCTGTTCCCAAAGCAAACATCATTTCTAAGTGCTGAGAAAGGAAGAACAAAAGTAATTTGACTTTAAAACATATAAGTAGACCCCATGCCTTAAAGTCTTAACCAAATGAAGATCTATTGCCTTCACTCAAAGCAAAAAACCACTCCAGATTTATATGAATTAAAGTTACTTGCAGATCAAGAGATGTTTGACTTTTTCTCTATCTTAATTTGATTGTTAGACAGTTATGAAGAATAGAGAATGATAACATCGAACTAAAAAGGTCATTATGAGGATGAAATGAGATTTTGTTCGTCAATGTGCTTATACTCTAGTCAGATAATGTATTAGTTTGATTTAACTAGGCTTTTCCGTAACAATCAAACCCTTGTCTCAGGACAAAATGGTGTAAGTTTAAAACCATTAACATAACTCTGGCCCAACATTTGTAAACACTTATATTTAATCAGAATGTAATTTTCATATAAAAGCATCATCTGTTGGTCTAGTAACTAACTTCATGCTATATTCTGAAAAAAATTAATCATAATTATAGACATAGGTGAATGCTATTGTTTTAATGTATTATGTTTCGCTAAAATAACAACTAATGGATCCAATTAACAACTTCAAAAGAAATATGTAAATTGAGTAAATGTTGGGATAATACTCTTCTTATGTATGGGCTTTTTGCCATAACTCTGTGGGCAGAGTCAATTATCTTTTTTATTTGAATTTGATGCCATTTTCCAAATAGAAAATTCGAGTAAAAGAACTAATAAAACATCTCTCACTAAGGTAATCAGTTAAATTATAAATATTAAATCTATAGCTTTTGTAAATGCTTCATAGCAATAGTTCTGTTTGAGAAAGGATTTACAAAAATATTTCATTCAAAATGACAGCCACAAAAATTAGAAAACAAAGCAAACAATGCAACAGAAACTTCCAGGCAAAATTAACAACAAAAATGAAGAAGAGGGAATAGAAGGGGAAGAAGTGGGAAGAGGAAGAGGAGGAAGAAGATGAGGAGGAGGAAGAAGAGAAAGGAGGAGAAAATAATTTTTTAAAGAATTAATCCTTAATTTTTATCTAATACAGTAATTTCACAAAAAGGAGAAACCTTTATCAGCTATTAAAACATACTGTAAGGCTACCTTAATTAAGACTTCAATAGTGATAAAGGAGTAGACGAATAATAGAATAAAACAAAAACAGTAGTAAATTCCATGCTTATATAAGAGTTTAGTATATTTAAAAGGTGATCTTTCAAATTCTAGGGAGAAAATGGACTGTGAAACAAATAATGTTATTAAAACAAAAAAATTGGGAGGATTTTTTTTTTTAGGAATTTGGGGAAAAAAGAAACTCCCTCTATACATACCATAGGCAAAGAATAATTTCTAGATAGATTAAACATCCTAATATAAATATTAAAAATAAGAAATAATAGAAAATATTATAGTAAAATTATTTCTGTGATTTCCTTAATCAAGACATAAAATTCCAAAATCATAGTGCAAAGAAATTAGAAAATTTTTTAATTCTTTAAACTTTCATTTTAAACAATGGACTGACATATCATTAGTTCTAACTGTATCACTAGTTCTAACTGTATCACTAGTTCTATCAGACAAAAATTAGAAACAATATAAACATAGTCCATACATAATACACAATATCATCTGTTATTAAAAGAATGAAGTAAATGTTCATACATCTCATAGAACAATGTCCATATTATGTTGTTTAAATAAGAACAAAATTACAAATACAATTACAAAATATGTCTTAATATGATCCCATTACTGTGAGAAAAGCAATTCTTACACACACATATACATTGATAGTGCTCAGAAAATTTTTAGAAAAATAGATACAATGAGAGATTAACCAAATTGTTAATATTGTTCTCTCTAGGAATTGAAACTGGAAGAGAGGCTGAGGAGCTTTCATTTTATACTTTCCATACTTCTCGATTATTTTAATGTGATTTTAATACAAGCATACCATATACATGTGCCATTTTCCTTAAACTTTAGTTTTTAGAATAGTTTCAGATTTATAGAAACATTAGAAAACAGTACAAAGTTCCCATAACCACACACCCAATTTCCCCTTACACACATTAGTATGGTACATTTGCCAAAATTAATGAGCCAATATTAACAAGTTATTATTGAATAAAGAACACAGCTTATCCAGATTTCTTAAGTTTTTAGCTAATGTCCTTTTTTTCTGTTCCAGGATCTCATTTGAGATGCCACATTACCTTTAACGGCCACGTCTCCTTAGCTGTGACAGTTTCTCAGACTTTTCTTATTTTCTATGATCTTGACAGTCTTGAGGTGTATTGGTCAGGTTATTTGTAGGATGCTCTTCTATTGGAATTTGTTTAATGTTTTTCTCATGATAAGATGGGTTTTGGGGGAGGAAGATCATGAAGGTTAAGTGTCATTTTCATCATGTCACATCAAAGGTAAATACCATCTATCAACATGATTGACGATCATTGCTGTTGGCCTTAATCACCGGGCTGAAGTAGAATCTGTCTGGTTTCTTCACTGCAAAGTTACTCTTTTCCCCCCAGCCTTCTCCTCACGCTGTACTCTATGGAAGAAAATCACCGTGCAGAGACCACTCTTAAGGAAAGGGAATTTATGCTGTCCCTGCTTTAAGGCGGAGTATTTACACAAACTATCTGGACTTTTTCTGCATAGATTTGTCTCTTCTCCCACATTTATTAATTTGTTCAATCATTTATTCACACAAGTATGAACTCACGGATATTTATTTTACACTTTGGGTTATAAGCCAATACTACTTTATTTGTTTTATTGCTAAAATTGTTCCAGCTTTGGCCATTGGCTCTTTCAGTTGGCTCCTGTACTTCTTTGATGTACCTCCACTGCTGTGTTTTGTTTTGGTTTTGAATAATTCCTCACTTCGTGGTACTACAAGATGTTGCAGGCTTATTTTGTATATTTCCTTTCCCAGCCTTAGAATCAGTCATTTCTCCAAGGAGTCTTGGTTTCTTTTATTGGAGAATGGTGTTAGAAACAAAGATGTGGGCACTCAGAAAGTTCCCTACTCGAGTATTTTTGCTTCTAGGCCTCTTCACTGACAGAACCAAAAAATGTGGCTGTATATACTAACCTCTCTATATACAAATATCTATAAATATTTCTCTATGTAACCACCTATATCTATATCAAGCTACGCATGGGTTCATACTGACTTCAACTCTAAGCCATCACCGCATCACACTAACTTCTTTATGATTTCTATAGTTTCACCTTTGCTAAACTGTCATATAATTGGTATCACACAGTATGTAGCTTTTTCAGATTGGCTTATCTCTGAAAAAAAATTCTAAAGCAAGTAATTAAGATATAATTGATTTAAAGTTTAGAAAAATTATAAATATCTAATATAGATTAAAATTTGTAAGTATCAAATTTAAAATGAATAATCTTTGTGGCACAAGGATGTGATAGGAAATACTTTACAAGCATCCTTCATTAAAAAATCTTTAATTCCAAGTTCCTGTAAATCAAGGCAGGAACTATCACCAGGAATGTACTGGCCAGTCTTAATTACTGGGATGGCTGGTCTAATGGGGAGAGGTAACTTCTAAAGTAACTAGGATTTATCCACAGCTAGAATTCAGACCATTCTAGGGATATGGTTAAGAGAGTAATTTTATTCTAAATTTGTTTTCTCAATACCAGACCTTTTAAGAGACCATATTATGTTTAAAAACCAAATACCCATAGGTATGATATGGTTAAAAATACACTCACCATGGCTTAATAGTGTACTATTTAAAGTGCAAAAATTATACCACACAGAAGCATGAAAAAAAACGTAATGAACAGGCGGTTAAAGGGAATGTATTCTACTTAAGGACAAACGATTGTTTCTTGAAAAACGGCATTTAGGCAAACTGCAAGTAAAAGTATACTTAAGACATTAAGTTTTTCATTGTTAAACTAAAATCATTAGGTAGAAAATGTTATTTAAATTTGATACTGGTGTAGGGATAGATAAAAATAAATCCTTATGAATTATTCAAATAGAAGATGCAGACAGTATTTTGATTTTAGACTTCTAGGTACTGCTCACACTCCAGTTCTGAGTCAATACTTGTTGTATTGTGGTGTCCTTGTTTCATGCCAAAGCCAGGAAGTCCTGAACCAGAAATCTTCCAAGAAAACCTATTCTTATGCGATATTTAATCTGATCTTTTTGGCAAGTAAAAACTAAGAATACTTTTGCATTGGGCTTCTGAAACTTTCTTTCTGTTTATCGAAACTGAACTACTGAAGGCTTTTGTACTTTTAAAAATGTTTTTAAAAAATATTTTCTGTAGGAAAAGGAGATCATGATAGCATTTCTTTAGAAACTAAATCAAAGAATTTTATAGATTTCAGTTAGGCCTGCTAGGTTTAGGCCAGAAAACTTAATTTTTTCTTTATTACCTGAGTATAAGAAGAAATAAATAGCTATTGGCTCCTTTCAAAACAGGCATATCTTTCTCAAATTCTTCAAGATATCTTAGCTAAAACTATATCATTTTTAAAAATGATTCCTCCAGGGGTTATTTAAATTTGAGAGGCTTAGGGAACTGAGAATGCAAGAACCTAGATAGAGTTGTCAAATTATCTAAGATTTTGTTTAGTTGAGACCTTTAAAAATTACTTAGTCAATGGAGTAGAGGGAGTTCTCTATAGCATTCACATTTTCTACCTACACATTGGCAAATATTTTCAAAATATTTGATAAAAGTGAGAAAACAAGGAGATAGACAACTGTACATTATTGGTGAGAGAATAAATACTTCCAGAATATTTTAGTAATAAAAATAAAAAACAGTAAACAATGCATATCTTTAACTCAGTAATTCTATTTCTACTCAGAGAATGAGTCTAAGGATTTAGTTACAAGAATATTCATCACATTGTTTATAATGGTAAATGTCAAAACATTGAAATGTTCAACAATATGCATTATTTGATTTTAATAAATAAAAATAACATAAATGATCCTTGTAAATTTTTTAACTTTCCCAATAACCCTATTGGGTAAGTGCTATTATTATCCCCACTGAGAAAACTTACACACAAGGAAATTAAATAACTTGCTTGAGCTCATATCCCTGATAAGCAGCAAAGCTGGGATTTGAGCCTCAGCTACCAGGTTCAGGAGTGCATACTCTTAATCACAATGAACTACGGTTACAGCTAATATTGACTGAATTCCTGCTATGTCTGTCAAGCTGATCACATTACATGTACTATTAAGCTATTTAGTTCTCACAACAACACTATAAAATGGGCTCTCATTGTCACTATCTTATAGGTAAAGGAATTGAGGTCATTCTCAGTAGTAGGAATATTTCTTCCCTGCTTGTTTTCTGTCATTCTCCCTCACCTCTGTTCCTGCTGTTCCAGTTAAAGAATAATCCATTAGACATGGAGCAATCATTCTTCCCTCACTCGAAGAAATCCATTCCCTCCTTAAGATCTGAAGAGGTGCCTGCAGATTTGGATGTCTTTACTTGATTCATTTCAGAATCATCTTCTTGAGATGGTATTTTTTGTAGACTTTGTCTTAAGGAAGTGGCTGTCTTCTAGACTCTTGCACCCTTTTCCCAATCCCATTCAGAGAGGATGAATTTTTTATTCATATCAGTATGTTTCAGTTAGACAAATGTAGTCAATATTTCTTTTATGCTATATTTCACTAGTTAAAAATCTGTATATTACATTTATTTACATTTCAATAAATAAATATTGAAATTTTTTTTCTTTTCAAAGAGCTTGTATCTTAAAGTAAAGAACTTCATGATTTAGAAACCAAATCTCTGTCCCAAGCTCTGTAATGTATTCAAGCAACAACTAACTGGTTGTGTCTGTAGTAGTGGTGTAGCATCATATTTAATAATTTAATGTTTTGCTTTTTCGCCCAGCTATTTCTTTTAATTTGTGTCCTTTAATCTTCTTTAGGAAACAGCTAGGGGGGTTTTTTTTTTTTTTCTAGAATTTTTGCCTCTGGAAAAAAAATTTAAGATTATACAGCAGAATAAAAAAAGAGACCCTCCTCCCTTAAACTTTGAGTCTTCATTCCAGCTGAATGAATCAGATCACAGTTTGGTCCTTATTAAAAGTGTTAAATTTTTGTAACTTACAACAAAAACAAGAGCAAGAAAAAATTTTGTAACTCAAAACATTTTGCTAATCAAAAAGCAAGGCCTTAAATAACCCTGATTTAAAAAAATAGCCCTGGTTAATAAAATGAATGTATAAATAATCAATTTAAAGGATCTTTGGACTGCAAAGAGAGTTGAAGGGGAAGCCAGGGATTGATGCTGCATTGATGAGTATCCCTGAATAGGAATCTCGCACTCTCCCACCAATGCCAGGGCCAGGGAAGCCATGAGAGGCAGGGGTGATGAGCTGGTGGGGGAGATATAATTACACACCTCATACAGGTATTGCATATTTTAGAGTATAGGTGACGATACTGCACCATACTTTAGCATGCATCAGAATGACCTCAAGGGCTTGCTAAGCCACAGATTGCATTGCTATGTCCACATCAGTGGTTCTAATTTAACAGGTTAGGGGTGAAGCCTAATTTGCATTTCTAGCATGTCCCAGGTAATGTCGATGATGCTGGTTAGGACACACACTTTGAAACCACTGGGACATAGGACTTGTCTTTTATTTCCTGGGTGTAACCTGGTGTGCGGAATGTTGTCCATTTACTCCTCCAGGTCTACTTTCTGCACTTCTCCACCTTGCTCTGGGTTCCAGGCGCTTGTCCCTGAGCTCCAGCAGCGAATCAATGGAGTTGCTTCTCCTTTGACTCCCAGTTGGCTTGAACTAATGGAGGACATTAACAGAAGAGAAAGAAGAGAATGACACTGAGGACTTATTCCCCAGGCTCCCTCTCTGTCCTGTCACTGCAGATTGACTGCCTTCCTAAAGAAGGACACAGATGTTGTGTTGTTGTGAGACCCTCTCCAGCCTCATGTAATTGTTCTCCTGATTTGCCTCTCAGGCCTAGGGGTGATAACAACTTCCATTGCTTCTCGCCCTGCAAAAGCAATTCCTGCAAATCCCTCGTTGCTTTCCCCAAATGTGTCCACATCTTTATAAATAGTCTATTTATCAGTCTCCTCAAAGTAGTATTTTCAGCGTACCAGATGTTTCCTGGTACGCTGGGTAAGTGGTCAGTCTTATATTGTTTCCCCTACATCTAACATATCCAAGATGAAAAGATTTGCAATAGACCCACTGAGTTTTTTGCAGTCTTGAACTTGAAAGCTTTATTTATCTCTCTCAACAATGTGAGAAGAATGGTATTAGCAACTGGAGGAAAGAGGATCCTTATCATGTAGTGGCAGGAAGTTTAGCAAGGCTGCTACCTGTGGTAATGTGGAAAGCGGAAAATAAGATTATTAGGTCAGTGCAAAAGTAATTGCAGTTTCAGACCATGAATTTCAAATCATTGTAACTAGGGCCAAACACATCTTTATTAATCAAAATAGGAACCTTTACAATGAACACATTTTTGCCAATGAGAAATAAGTTTGTTTATTTCTGTAGCATAAAAATCCATGTTTCGGGATTCCACAAACTCTTGGAAAGCATTTTATGCATCCTGCTGGTGGTGGAAGTGTTTCTTCTCCAAAAAGTCGCCGAGATGCTTGAAGAAGTGGTAATCAGTTGGCGAGAGGTCACATGAACATGGTGGATGAGGCGAAACTCCATAGTCCATTTGTTCAACTTCTGAAGCATTGGTTGTGAACGTGGAGGAGAATTGGGCCCTTTCTGTTGACCAATGCCAGCTACAAGTATTGCAGTTTTCAGTGCATCTGATCAATTTGCTGAGCATAATTCTCAGATGTAATGGTTTCAGTGGGATTCAGAAAGCTGTAGTGGATCAGAGTGGCAGCAGACCAAACAGTGACCGTGACCTTTTCTGGGTGCAAGTTTGGCTTTGGGAAGTGCTTTGGAGCTTCTTCTTGATCTAACCACTGAGCTGGTCATTGCCAGTTGTCATATAAAATCCACTTTTCATCGCATGTCACAGTCCGATGGAGAATTGGTTCATTGTTGTGCACAATAAGAGAAGACAACACTTCAAAATGATGATTTTTTTGATGTTCTGTCAGCTCATGAGGCACCCACATATTGAGCTTTTTTATCTTTCCAATTTGCTTCAGATGCTGAATGACTGAATGACCATAGAACAGGCGACATTGATTTCTTCAGCAGCTTCTGGTGTAGTTGTAAGAGGATCAGCTTCAATGATTGGTCATTGTCTACTTCCGATGGCCGGCTATTGCATTCCTCATCGTCAAGGCTCTCATCTCCTTTGCAAAACGTCTCGAACCACCACTGCACTGTACGTTTATTAGCATTTCCTGGACCAAATGCATTGTTGATGTTGCCAGTTGTCTTTAGGACCCATTTTGAACTCTCATAAGAAAAGAGCTCAAATTTGCTTTTTGTCTAACATCATTTCCGTAGCCTAAAATAAATATCAAATAAACAACAAGTAATAAGTCATTAGCAAAAAAACATAAAGTGAGAAATGTGCATTAAAATGATGTGTAACATAACCACATTTAAGAATGCATTCCAATATCAAATAGCAAATTTCAACGATGTTAAGACCACAGTTACGTTTGCATCAACCTAAATGATTAAGTACATCATTTAAATCTGCAGACACAGTATGTCACTTCAAGTGTAAATGATAACTGACCATTCTGAGCCACCAGATAGAATGCAAATTCCTCTGGTCCACTGAACTCTCAAGTAGCTAAGGAGATTTCCAAGCAGTGTGTGGAAGGTGCTGCCTTATTTCTTCTTGATGCATGTATTATGATAGAATGCAAGAGAGAAGATGAAGAAAAAACTGTTAAGAAAATGGAGCCAAGAATTGTTGAAGTTGAATATTCCCAACTTCTACAAATGGCTAAAATTAAAAAATTAAGAAATTAAGAAATGGCTTCTGGGTGAAGGTCCTCTCTAGGGTACTATCAGAAAAACATGGCCTAAAGATGAAGCTGATGGTGTGACTACAAAATCTTTTAAGACTTAATAAAAGAGCTAAGACATTGCCTCAGAAAACCACTCGATCATACAATAAGGCTTATGTTGAGCAGCATAAACCTCAATAAATCATTAAGTTTGGGGGTAACTTGTGACTCAGCAATAGGTAACTAATTGTAGTATACTAGAAGAGACACATGGTGACTGTAAGTGACTCAAACATCTCGCAGGGCCAACGCCATGTGTCACTTAGCAGTGTGATACAACCTGGCCTGAGGATTTGCAGGAGACAAGGCCACCTCAGCACTGATACAATTTTCATCAACCTCAAAACAAAGCTTCCCCTTACAAGAATAGCTTAAACTCTCATTATGAAAGAAGCACTTGGTAACTGACCTGGACTGAATACAGGCATAAGAAAGGGGAGAACAATCTCCCATCCCCTGAGATCGGTCTCCAGATAGAAACCATCCCAGTCAGGCAATCATCTGACCAGACTATATCTGTCCCACGCCAATGGGCCGCTTCTACTCTCCATCTTGTACAGCACAACCAGAATAAAGTGCTGGAACATCAGGCGCTGCCTAAGACTCATCTTTGACAGGAATCAGACAGAGGGGGAAAAGCTGCCCCAGGGAAGCCTCTTAACTATGACCACCCACGAGGCCCGAACGTGACACTGTTACAGCGAGTTGATGAAAATTTAGTTACTTTTCCTTGTTGTCTTGCACAACTAAATTTGAGGCCTCAAAATTCATATCCACGACATTTTAATAATCTAAAGGAAAACCCAGATTTGACTGGATCAAAACTGAATTCTCACCCTCTGTCTCATGGAATGGACGCCATCCATTTTCTCAGTCACTACATAGGCCCTTCTCCCAGCTCTCAACTTCTAACACACACAGCACTCACACACACACACACACACACACACACACACACACACACTTTCTCTCTCTCTCATACTCAGTTACTGGATATCATAGATTCTGCCTCCTATTTAATAACTCTCTGCTTCATTCATGTCTCCATGAAATGCTTCTTGCCTAGGTTATTGCAAATCTGACTGGTCTCCTGGCTTAGTTCCTGGCAGGTCCATCCACCATGTTACTACAAGAGTGATTGCCCTAAAATGAAAATCAGGTTATAGCCCTTTCCTTTATAGAGAACTTAATTGGTTCTTAGGAGGAAACTCAGGTCAGCACACGAGTCTTGCTGTGCTTTGCTTCCTGACTATGTATCTGCTTCATCCTCCACAGACCTTCCCATCCAGATCCTTTCCTCTGACCTTATCTGGTTACAAGACACACAACATTTTTCCCTCTGTGCTTTCATACATATGGTAGACACAAGGTAGGTTGCTTTCTTTATTTCTCTGACTAGCTAATTCCTTTTCATATTTTGAAATAGCACAAAGGTAATGTCCTTAACTTATCAGTCAAATTACTTAAAATCTCTAAGACTTTATTCTCTTATAAATGAATGGAGATCATAGCAGTATCTGTATTCTGGGCTTGAAGTGAGGACTAAATGAGATATTACACGAAGAGTGTATCAGAGTTTCCAGCATGATATCATTGTTATTATATGTTTTCATAGCACCACATGAAGAAATTTCTTTTCAGAGCACTACGGTCTTGTTTAAAGAAAAACGATGTCAGCATGTTAACCTCCTAGGACACCAACTGAAACCTCAGATGCATACATTCATGTCATTTTAAAGTGCAAACAACACAGTCATTCTTCTCACCTGGCCACTCTGAGCCTTCAGAAAGAATGCAAAACCCTCTGGCCATCTAAGTACGCCCAAGTAATATTATTTCCATAGTTAATCTTGCTAATTCTTTTCAATGTGCCTTTCGAAAACATTTCCTCATCAAAATAAATTCCGCATTCCCGTATTCCATCCTCTACAATCTTGTCTTATATTAAAATCATGCTTTTGCTCCAAAGCCTTTTGACATGATGGGTGCTCATTTTCTCCCAGTGTGTTTACCAAAACATCACAAAGACAGTATTTGCATTCTCCTCTTTCCCCTTTTCCGTGGCTACTTTTAGACAATTGCTTTTCTACATTCATGAAAAGTGAAAAAATAACCACAAAAAAACTCTTTAAAATTCCTGACATTTCCTCACAATACACCTAGTCTATCTGGATAGAGTCCAATCCTTATTTCATTTTTAAACGTTACCTTTTGTTATCTTTTTAAAAACCCATGTAGTCTTTCTTTAAAAATTTTATTATTTGAAGTTCTTATTGGTCTATTCCTGAAATTTCCTGTGATCTGCTGACTTTTCCTCTTGGTGGATTATTCCCTGCATGTGTGTGTGATCTGGTTGTGACCTCATCTTCAGAGAACATTGAGAAGAGTTGTGTTATGTTTATATTACTGTAAAATTATCATGCAATTATCATAAAATTATTATAGAAAATGGATATAATTCCTCTTAAAAAGTAGCTTCACAATTTTTGCCTTCCGGACCCCATAGGAAGAATGAATTCAAATCTCAAAATCACAGAGCAGAAGGCTCATGGGTATAAATAACCAAGGAGACCCATTTCCCACACTGACCCCAGGGTAAGACAGGCAAACCCTCACGTCATCTCCCTGTGTTGACCAGCAGTTTTTTTCTAGTCCATAATTTCATTGAGGTTGTAGCCCTGGCTTTAGGCACAAGACTCAGAACTTCTTTCTTGAGGTAACTTGAAACTTAATATCCTATTTCCAAGGGTGCATAAAAGCCAAGTTCTTAGCTACTAAGATTGAAAAATACCCCCAGGCAATCGTGATGTAAACTCCCTCTTACTGCTCTGGTTTTCATTTTCTTCTTGAGTTTTAGCTTCCAGAGATTTCTTTCATGTATACGTAGATGTATGCTTATATGTATACATGCATAGGTGTATGTATATATGCTTGAAAGCTCAGTTTGGCATTTAACTGGATATTTGTTGTATTGTATCCAGCATACAGGAACATTTACAGGTTGTCTAGTTTACAATGTTGCCAGAAATGCAAGTCTTCGGGTCTATTTCACCTACCTTTATTTTTACTTTATGGTTTCTGCTTATTTCTAATTTCAGCTTATTCAGAGCTTTGACTTTTCATGACCTCTGCTAACAACTGCATTCTCCTTATCACCTGAAGATCATACTTCATAAATTTCACTATTTATATGCCCAAGAGAAAGGAGTGTTTGTCTTTCTAATGACCATGATTCCTTAATTAAAAAGAGCTTTGCACGCCAGGCCATCTCTTTAGTCTGCTGGTCAAACTATGGATTGGCTGCCCAGAGCTAACAACGCACCGCTTGGTTCAGTCGGCTCCCACTACAGCAGAGTGGCCATTCGTGTACGGGGTGGAGGATATCTCAGCAGGCTCTGTCAGTGAGGTGATTCTTTTATATAGCAACTGTAAATATGAAAGTAATTGTGAAGTACCTATATAGTACCTTCCTGACATTCAAAAACCCAGGAACATGACTTACACACAAAGTTCAAAGTCAGTATAACGAAGCTGTTTATTCTGTTTCAACCTACTCCAAACTGGTCCCTGAGTTCCTCCTCTTTCCTTTCCTGCATACACCCTGGTCTCCTTCCTCCAATTCTCATTTAGGCTTAGCCAAAGGCTCCATGGAGTAGAATCTTCTCCACACTCAGGAGGTTCCTACAAATGGTATAATTATGTTGTCACAGATTCTCAGATCCTAGAGCTAGAAAGCATCTCAGAGACCATGTCTGTGTAATTTGAAACAGGTTGCCATTGGCTGGTAGCTGCCCCTACGTGGTAGCTTCTAAGGTCAGATATCAGCATTTTTTAACCATGATTATCTGACACGTGTTTGTTTCAATTGTGAGATAAGTATAAATACTTTGTTATTAACAATAAATGTGTAATATTTATGAGTGATCTGCTTTTTACTTTATAATGTCACTTGCTTCATGATCATTTACATTCTGAGTGAAATTTTAAAAATGAAATTATAAGTAACATGTCAGTGAAATCTCTTTGGTTGAAAACTAGACACAGAATTTATCAGAAAGAAATCAGAAGGTGAAGAGGGGTTCAAAATGTACCACAGGATAAAGAACAATGCTTCAGAATTCACATAAAACAAGTCAGCTCCCAAGGCTAAGAAGCAGGAACCACCTCAAAAGTGTCACAGCTGGGAAAGGCTGGTGAGGACCCCATCACAACGAGAGAGAAAATCTAATCATGAATGTCTATTTGTTCTTCTACTCAAGATTAAATTTGAAAGCAGAGCATCTGATTGGTCTAGATTTGTCCTTGGTTAGAAGACATCAGGGCTCTAATTAGAGTAATAAGGATACTGTTAAAAAGTAGAAAAATGAATGTTGGGCAGTGAAATAAAATAAAACACAATTGCATATATATAATAGTTTCAGTAAGCAATGCTTGTCTGTCCTACATTTTCTTTCTCACTGGGAAGAGCAGATGGAGAGTTCCAAACACTAGGAACCAAGCATTTGTATAAAGCCCTAAGCATTGAATCTCTTAGAAAATGTCAATGGTTTAAAAATATTACGTGTGGGATGCAGATAGCCCTTGATTCAAATTCAGAAGCATAACTAACGAGGATAATGTATACCCTGTGTAAATATTCTCAAATCAGCAAACGCAAACCTACCACTTGTTATAAAACAGAAAGGAAAGTTAAGTTCCTTACGCCCCCTTCAACAGCCTCTTTTGTTTACCCCGGATTCCCGTGGAGGCTTTAGACCCTCCTCTCAGTTTCTTCATGCTCTGGACTCACTGCGTGTGAGTCATTGTGAGGCCGGCAGAAGCAGGGTGCCAGAGTGGAGCTGGCACCAGCGGTCATTCTTGAAGTGCCACCGGGCATGATGTGTGGGCAATTCCAGACTCTTCCTTGCCTTCACAACTTTTGGTAACAGGTGCAGCAAATGAACTTCTGCCACTGTCTTCCTTAAATGCACACAAATAAAGCGTTACCATGTCTTGGATGTGAAGCAATGCCTACTTCCATGAATCATATTTTGTGTTCATGACTCTGCAACTGGGAATTAGTCATTTAGACTTAATTAGCTTTTTCAAAATAGAAAATGTTTGTGCCAACAATTTAATATTCACATATAATTTATATAACCAGATAACATCTAGGAACATGCCAATTTAGATGCTCAGCCACCAACAACAAATATGTATTTTTTGCACTCCGCCATCAAAACTCCAAATGAACCCCGAGGGTCATGTGTTGAAACTGGCTGCTCTCTTACATTTGTAGGGGGCAGTTAGAATTGAGGGCTGAATTTCAGTGATGCTGAGCCCAAGTGCTTGACAAGGTCCCATTCAAGGAAAATGCAAATAGAACAAATCAAGCTTCATGTACCTTGTAAAAATTATATTTAAATTTGACAATTTTATCAAATTTCAACCAAATGACAAAACTACATGACAGATCTGCATTTATTTAGGTACCCAAATCACAGCTACTAAAGAAGCAAGCATGCCACCAGAAATATAAATAACTCTTTGAATCTGATGCTTGGTTTTTCTACAACGCATATACTCAAATGTACAGAAATGTGTCCAGTCCTTACCTTTACTGCTCTATGCATTTAATATTTGTGGAGACAAAATAAAAGAAAATTTAAAGTGTGGGCCATCACTGAGATATTTTTAACATTATTTGCAGTCCTTACAAGAGTATGATAATCTATTTTGCTGAGGATGAGCAAAGCATATTTGAATTTCCAAGTAAACCAACATTTTTTAAGTTTCCACTTTGGTTTAAGTACATATAACATCTCCAAAAGAGAATATTTTCTAGACACAAGTATTTGCTGTTAACTTAATAGTTGTTTAACATCCATTAATACAGATGTAATAGCTAAGCAAAATAAGCCGAATATAATTTTTTTTTAAGTGGGGAATGTATGCTTACCAGTTTTGACCACTGGAGTCTTGAATAATTTTTATTTAAAAATACATGATATAAATATCAATATATGATAATACATGGAAAAAGTCTTTAATTTAGTGCCTGCTAAGAGAGTTAGTGACCTATGTCATCACTGGGCAGGAAAAGATGAGCTGGGTCCATCGGAGCCACCTTGGGGAATTTGAATTGGGAGATATAGACAGAGTGAGGCAGTTAATGGTGAATCTAAAATTGAAAGGTCATGATAGAAGTGGACAGAGAAATCATGATGAGGCAAGTCCAAGGAAGCAGAAACAGAAAAAGAAAAAACAGTTGGTAAAGAAAAAAGGTAACCAGTCCCAAGAGCTATTTTTTGTTCCTGATGGTTTCCTTCTCCAATTTCGGTGTACATACTTCCTTAAAGTTCATTTTGTTCTACTAGATTGTTTGGCACATGAATCTTTTTCCCCTTAAAACAACAACAACAAAGAAAAAAAAACAAAAAAAGAGCTCTACTAAAGTATAGTCTGTGCCCGTTAATTCTGAGAATGGTTACGCAAGGCAGCAGCTCTCTCTCTCCAAGAATGCCGGGTCTGCAGTCTCTCTTGACAATTAGGTGTCCTTTGCATGATCAGCCACCTTCTGCTCTGGTGATGGAAGAGAAGAAGTTAAAGCCCTGTTGACACTGAGAATCTCTTCCTTTTTGATGCTTGAAGCAAAATTCAGACAGCTCACTTGAGTAAATACAGACTCTACAGCACTTCTGGTACAGCAACCTTCCATTTCTCTATCTGGCTACAGGAGCTAGGAAGCTAAGAGAAGGTGTGTTCTGTTAATTATTCTAGGCACTAAAATATTTTTTGGCCGTGCTATGTGCCTAAAATGTAAAAATGAATTTAAAAACATAGTACTTGCTTTCAAAGTGTTCAAGTTCACAGTCTAATGGGAAAATTTATATGCAACTAATTGCAAAAGAAAATAATAAATGCTTAACAGTTACATGAACAATGTTCTAATAGTGAACGATTTCTGCCTAGAAGTATCAGAAAAGAACTTACCAATTGAAGTGAACATCAAACGCATGTAGGATTTCATCAGGCAGAAAGTGGTAAGGAAATTTTAAGATAGGACCATTCATAAAAATGAGTGACAGTGTGGAGCTGAAAAGTGCAAATCTTTAGAAGCAGCATACCTGGAACACAAGATACATGCATCAAGCGAAGCACAACGAACTTGAGAAGCAGAGAGTTTAAAGTAAAATAATAAAGGACATTCATTATGTGGCATGCAAAGAAAAAGGGGGGACCTACGAGGAGTTTTCTAAATATTTTTATGTAGAATCCTCTGATCCTGAGTGTAATGAATTTTAATATGTAACCACATTGCAGTCAAGATACAGAGCATTTGAAGTAGCCTGAAAGGATCTCTCCTACCCCTTCCAGGTGAGGCCCTCCCCATCCCCAGAGATAACCATCAATTAGTTTTGCCTATCCTTGAATATCATATAAATGGCATTATACAATGTGCATTCTTTTATATCTAGCTGTTTTCCAACAGCATAATATCTTTGCAATCCATCAATGTGTGGATTAATAGTTCATTCATTTTTACTGCCATGTAGTATCTCATTTGTATAAATATATCACAAAGGATTTGCCATTTGTCTTAGTCAGCTCAGGCTGCCATAACAACATGCCATAGACTGAGTGGCTTAGACAACAGAAATTTATTTCCTCACAGTTCTGGAGGCTGCAACGTGCAAGATCAAGATGCCAGCAGGGCTAGTGTCTGGTGAGGGCTCTCTCCTTGGATTACAGGTGGCCAGCTTCTCACTGTGTCCTCACATGGCCTTCCCTTGGGGGCCGTCTCTTCCTCTTCTCATAAGGTCACTAAAGCCATCATGAGGCTCCACCCTCATGATCTCATCTAAACCTAATTATCTCCAAAATTATTGCCAGTCCCCAAATACCATTACATTGGGGGTTAGGGCCTCAACATTAATTTTGAGGATAACACAGTTCATCCATAGCATCATTTTCCTGTTTTTGAACATTTTGATTATTTCTAGTTTGGAGCTATTATGAAGAAAGCTACTATAAATATTTTTGCACAAATCATGGTATGGATATATGCACCCATGTCCTATATATACGTAGCAAAGCATGGGATTCCTAAATCATTATATTTAGCTGTAGAAGATACTTCAAAAACAGTTTTCTAAAATGGTCGTAGTAGTTTAAATTCCTACAGCAATATATAACAATTTCAGCTTATCTGTGTCTGTCCTGGAATTTGATATTGGCAGTTTTTAAAATTTTAGTCAAACTGGTAGTTTATAGTGGTATTTCTTGTGGTTTTAATTTGCATTTCCCTGATATCAAATACTGTTTGAAATGTTGATTAGCATTAGAATACTCTTTTTTGTGAAGGGTCTGCTCAAGCCTTTGTCTATTTTTTAATATGTTGTTTGTCTTTTCCTTACTAATTTATGAGTTCTTTATTTATTCTACATATGAATCCTTGTTGCACATAAGCATTGCAAATGCCCTCTCCCAGTCTGCTACTTGTTTTTCACTCCCCTAATGATGTCTTTTGAATAACATAAATTCTTAATTTAAATGAAGTCAGACTTACCAAAAAATTTTTTAATGGTCAGTGCTGTGTATGTCGTGTTTAAGAAATTTTTGCCTATCCTAAGGACATGAACATATTTTCTATAAAATTTATTTTATAAGCTTCATTGTTTTACCTGTCACATATTTAGGTCTATAATCCATCACATTAATTTTTGCATATGGCATGAGAGAGGGATCAAGATTCATTTATTGTGAGTAAATATTGAATTGTTCTAGCATCATTAACTGTAAAGACTGTCATTTCCTTATTGCAGTGATGGCATCTTTCTCTAAATTAAGTGGCCCTGTATGTGTGGGTCTACTTCTAGATTTTTTATTCTGTTCCATCAGTCTTTTGTTAGTTTATCATTGCACCAATACATACTATCTTAATGAATGATGGTAAGTCTTGAAATCTGGTAGTATAGATCCACCAATGGTGTTTGTCTTCTTTAAAATTATCTTGTATTTTCTCAGATTTTTGCAATTCTATAAAATTCCAGGATCATATTGTCAATTTTCCCACACACAACACACATATGCAATTGAGATTTCATTTGGAATTTCATTGAATCTGTAGATCAGTTGGGTAGAATTGAAGTCCTCACTTCAATTGAGTCTTCCAATTTTTGAAAATGATATGTTTCACTATTTATTTAGGTCTTCTTTCATCTCTCAGTAATGCTTCATATTAAAATAGCTTTTCAGAATAGAGATCATTTATATCTTTAATTAAAGCTATTCTTAACTATTTAATTTCATGATATTAATATGGAATCGATTCATTTTTATATTTTTTCCTATTGTTTCTTGCTGGTAGATTAAAAATAATTAATTTTTGTATGTTTATCTTTTATCTATCAGCTATGTTAAATTTACATATTTATTCTATTAGATTATTTGCAAATGCTTTTGGATTCTATTTCCACAATTGTGTGGTCTATAATACCTTTTTCTTCTTTTTTCAAATATTTTAACATTTTGAAAAAAATGTTCTTGTATTACTGTACTAGCTGAGATTATGGAAGAATTTTGAAGAGAAAATTGACCTGATTGCATTAGTATTTTAAAAGATACCCTGGTAGAGGTGTGAAATATTTATTGAAGTGAGAAGTTCAATCTAGAGAAATCTAATTAAGGAAATATACTTGGAAATTCAGAGAAAGATGTGCAATCAAGAGACTTCTCAGAAATAGATTTGACAAGGGATGGCAATCGACTATAAGAACTGAAGTCTTTAGCCAGGGTGGCTAGCCATTACATGAGATAAGGGATATTTTAAAAGAAACAGAATGAAAAGTAGATTGAGAAAGAATAATGCAGATGAACAAATTTTAGAAACCTTTGATATCCAACTCAGACCTTTTTTCCAAGTCTTACAAAACTAAACCAATAATTTTAACATCTACATAGATTCGGTATCTGCCTCACCCAGGGAAGAGAGGGTAGATAGCCCTGGGTAACCACGGTTTGAATTCTGAGCCACAGCTGAGGGCCCTAAGTAGTCTGGGATCCAATGAAGCTGATTACAGGATGACCAGCGGCCTGGAGTGGTACAGTGGCCTGTTTCCCAGCTCCCTTCCTCCATCACTCCTTCTAGTCTTCATTCACCTGTCATTACATCCCAACCAGCCTCCGTGGCTGGGCTTCTGGCACACAACAGATGTTCACTCCAGGTCTAACTACAACACTATGGATTTTCTTGTTCTAGTGGTCATAAGTATAAGATTTTCTGTTTAAAATAATATTTTCAGAGGAGAAACTCACTTCCACCAGAAAAGCTCAGAAGAGATCAATGATTATTAGAGATCCCTCATGACCTGTGAACTTACTTTGGGAAGTCGGTCAGCTCTCCTTTCCTCAGGACAGTCACAGGATTAGCAGAATTGTAGTGATGTTGTGGGTCTAGGTGAATCAGACAGAAATAAGCTACTTAATTCCACTTCTTGTAACTTTAGTCTTTCTTCATGAGCTCAAGTCATGGGGCATCAGCTCTGCCTCTCCAATCAGGATGCTCCCCTCAAGTGGACAGTGAAATGCCTTTGTTCCTTTGCATTAGCCTTTGATGCTAGTTCCTTCGCACACATAGAAAGAAATGAAAAGCTGCTATGTTCATGAGGTCTCAGAAGTCTCAGTCCGGAGGAGATTTGGAATAAAATATGTGGATATATTAATATAAAAGAGTTAAACCAACTCCCTTTTTTTCTTAATATAATTGGCATCTCCAAAGAAATGATAGAGACGTAGCTTGAAAACAAAAGTCCCAATGTAAACCAAGCTTAGAAGACAATGAGGCCAAGTGTTGTGGCTCACACCTATAATCTCAGCACTTTGGGAGGCCAAGGCAGAAGGGAGGATCACCTGTGCCCAAGAATTCAAGGCTGCAGTGAGCTATGATTGTGCCACTATGTTCCACTGTGGGCAACAGAGCAAGATCCTGTCTCAAAAAAAAAAAGACATTAAAATGGTGTCACACTCAGCTTGGCTCACCTTCAGACTTTAGTAAACAGCAAACTGCAGTTTTGAAAGGAGTAAAAATATCTTGCAGAAAAATCATTTTAAAATTTGTGATGACTCTTGCTCCCCTAGAAATGCTAACAAATTCATAATTATCCAACCATAAGCAAATTCAAAGCTTCTAAACAAGTTTCTCCCAACTTGTATAAAATTTTTTAAGTTGAAAAGAAAATTATTAGTCCACATAGAATTGGCCTAAATAAATTTATATTAAAAGATCTAGAGAAAATCGGGAAACTGAAACAATGCTAGTGTTAGCCATTTGCATCATTAAAGCCCAACTCTGCTGCCCTAGTTAGTCAGTGAAATTGTAGCCAGGCAGTGGGGTAGGAGGCCAAGGTCATTGCTGATGCACAGCATTACTACAGGATGGCACCCTGAGTGCAGATGTGGAGAGGAGAAACAATTAGACTTATTCCAGGTGTCTTCAATTTGTAGAATTAAGATCAAATGTTGGATGCTGCAGTGAAGTGGATTTCACACAGGTAAAGGCAGGATTTTAAGATGTTCAGAGGTTTCCAAACATAGAGTGAGCTCCCTGGTCCAGCAGTGAGTTTTTCATCTCTGGATTTGTCAGAGGCCAAGTCGCCATTATACTACTTCACAGATGGTTGTAAAAAAGTATTTCCTAAACTTCCATCAGTTAAAAACTTGTATTATGAATTTATCATATTTAATATACCATGTCTTAATTTTTTAAATTAAAATAATATCTTTTTGCTGAAATAAATTAATGTTGTTGAAAGCAATAATATCTTTCATATTAAAGGGTTGATATCTTGGTGTTTTTTTTTTCTAAACTTCTTTAAAACAAGCACATAACTTAAAACATTCACTCATGTACCATCCAAAGTCACCTCAGGTACCACCAGTGATACACGTTTCAACTTTAAAAACCTGTTATAAAAGATACTTCATCATAGAGAGGGATCTTTAATATCCTTTTCCCTCTGAGATCTATGATTGTAAATAGTTAATAGGTGCTGAAGCATGACTTTTTTTCTTTTTTGCTGCTAAGCACAGAGGAGTCCATATAGTCACATAGAACCTTCAGCATCAGCAGACTTTCATCATTTCAAAAGTGCTTTTACTTTTATTATCTTATTTTACCCACTGAGCTCTGCATAGAAATAGTAGGGATGAGAAAGTAAAAGCACATAAAGTTGCACGAAGCTCAACATCACACAACTAGTTCATGGATAAACTAGGTCTAAAGTCAACTCTGAGCCTAATGCTCTTTCCATTAAATAAGTTAATCTTTATTTAAGAGAATTAGTTAGACCCTCCTGTTTTATATATCCTTTAATAAAAATATGTTTCCAAGTTAGTTTTTCTTTATTATCTTTATTTTCCATTATTTCTCCAAATGGGAAAACCATGGCTCAAACAGCAAACAGAACTCTGGGAAAATGTTTTCTTAAATACTTTGTCTTTATGCATTCATATAAAAACAGAGTGAATATAAAATGTTATTCCACTTAAAATAATTATCATGGCAATAAAATTTAAGTGTTTGAAAGAGGGATTTGGGCAATGTCACATTTTTTTGTCATATAATTTTTCTTGATTTTGTTTTGAATGACATTCTGATATTCCAATAAATCAGTTAGGCAACTTGTATTTATGGAAGACCACATTTGGGCTCAGCACTAGAATATATGTTGTGGAAATTTAGATAGATGTATAAATCAGTTTGTCAACAGCAAGCTTATAATCTGATTAATAAAACAAAACTAATATCAGTAGAAGAAACATCAAATAGTTCATTTAATGGAAAAACCATATTCTAATAGATTTTCTATACCTTTGGATAAGATAATTATCCTCTCTGAGTTCTTTCATTTGTAAAACAAGAGGGTTCATTTTGTTCTCCCCAATTTTTGAAATTCTAAGACCTATATCTTAGAGTAGATAAAATTAAAGAAAAATATCACTTAATAAACTTGGGTATTCTTTTCTTCCAAAGAATGCAAAAGAAATCAATTTGATAGTCATGAAATACATTTTTCAAAGTACTACTGAAGTGATACCAATATTTAAAATTAAATTCAATCATAAGGATGTATTAAAGTAGTGGTAGGTTAGTTAACAAATAATTCTTGAGCAACTACTCATGCCAAGTACTGTTGTCAAAGCTGCTGGTGATACAGGCAACAGTGCCTGTCTATAACGGGGTTAATATTCTAGGATTAGGGAGGGATGAACCAAAAACTAAACATTAGTACAGATATTCATAAGTGCTACCAAGAAAGCAATGTACAGTAATGTGATAGAGTCCAGCTAGGGCAGGTGTGGAGAGGGCTGCTATGGATAGCTGTGGTAGGATCCTTCTATTAAAGTGATTTCTGAGTAGAAACCTCCCCAGATGATTAGAAGTAGACAAGCAAAGATCATGAGAAAAAGAGTTTCACAAGGAGCTGAGAGCAAATGCCAAAGGTGTGAGCAAGGTGCAACCCAGGTGTTTCTTTAAACAAAAAAATGGAGCAAAAACCATGGCAATAGCCAAGAAGATTGGAAGAAACTAAGGTGAAAATGTTGACAAAGCCCTGTGGACCATGGCCATTGGATCTGGATTATATTGAAGGTATGTCAGCAAGAATCGAGTCATATCTGACTTTCATTCCTTGGAGTCTTCATGGGGTTTTGGGTGAACTATCCCCTGACAATCGCAGTACCATCAATGGCTTCTGATTTCTCCTGGAAATTCCTTTATCAAGAACAAATTCATCTGTACTCTGGTTGGTCTCTTATTCCTTCTGCCCTGAGGCATTGGGTGCCTTCTTTCTGGCTGCCTTCTTGTTAGAATGTAAAATAATCCCATGCCACTCTTATACACTTCATCGTCCATGGGATGATCTCACACATCCTCTAGTCTGACAAACTTCAGGAGTGGAAATCTCAACACAGCTACCTCATTTTTGCTCCACAATCAAAGAAGCTAGCTCATCCATTACTGGCCTTATAGATTTTCCAGACAGGATTTAAACACTGACCAAATGCAGAGGTTAGATTGGTCTTATTTAAGTCTTTTTCTCTTGATTTAAAGTGAAAGAAGGCTCACAACATACCAACTCTTCTCTCCTAATATTCTCTCCCATTTCTAAGCCTAACTCTTTCTACCTTCTATGTGGGTATTGGTTAAAAGGATTTAGTTTTTGACCATTGTCTTTGAAAAATGTGGTATTATTCAAGTTTTCAAATCTTATCATCAGTTTATGAGAAACATAGAGGGACATATTAAACAAGGATACAATTAGTAAATGTGGGAAACTATAGGACAAAAAAAAAAGGTTTTTTAAACAAATAAATTGCTAGGGGGAAATATAAGGAGGGGAAAAATCTTTAAATGAAGAGACACAACAACCAAATATGAATCTTGAATCCTGGGTCAGATGTGTGATCCATAAAAATGTTATGAGACAATTAGGGAAACTTAAACACTGGCTGGATAGCTGATAACAGTAAGAAAATACAGTTAAATTTTTCAAAGGGATAAGATATTGTGAAGTTTCCTTATCTTTTAGCATTATGCATTAAGATATTTATAGATGAGGTAATATGATGTCTGGAATTTGTTTTCACAAAATGTAGTAGTGGAGAGAGAGGCATAGAGATGAAACAGGAATGGCCACATGTTGAAGCCAAGTGTTGGGTACATAAGGATTCATTATACTATTCCTACAAACTTAGAACTTTCCATGAAAATAAAAAAAAATGCTGTTTCATGGTCTCAGAGTTCTCTTTCAATTGTGGCATTGATTATCTTGATGCCTCAATTGGGACATTCATTTGACATTTTTTAAAGATAATGTGTCATAGGTGCCTACATGGCCAATTCGTGGTCTATCTTATATCCTGTTCACTTCTGCCATGCTGTATTTTTCCTTCTTGGAAACTCAACTTGGACAACTGGTCTATTTTTCGCCCCCCAACCTATTCAAAATCGTGTTTGGCAGTCATACCATGTGGGAGAAGGTATGGAAAGTAACTCCCTGGATTTTTAGTCTATAAGTCACTTTCTTCGATGACAGCAATTCTGAGATTAAACAAGTTCTATCATGAAAAGTTTTGTGTAGGAGACAATTGTTTCTTATCAGTCTCAAGGGAGTGACTTCATTTTGAGGCCAAGCACTTTAAATTACATGCATTGATGCTTCCATTTTTATAATCCTTTAACATAATATTTTAATGTAGATGATTTATGAAATATCAGTTGCACTTCTGCAGTACACTGGAATTAAATGCCATTTAGAGTCTATTCCAATGATGACATTGTGCCATTCTAGATCCTTGCTCTGTAAAATCGCTTTTCCTTTCTAAGTATCTGTTGTAAATTTTATGATTGATTGCAAATATTTGTCCATCCCTTACACTTCTTTTTTGTGTTACATTCTTTATTAGGTCACTCAAAAATAACAGTGCCAAAAACCATTATAAAGACAGACATTTAGAGGAATTTTAGGGTAAAGCTCATGGAAAGCAAATAAAAAGAAGGAGCCACATAATATTCTCTGCTTAGTGTTTCACTTTCTCTAAATTCAAATATTCTTCTTTTTATGACATGGGTAAAGAGAGGACAAATTAAACTTTCTCACCACTATAAAACATTACAAGTTATAGATGTATTTCAACTAGACATCATTAATATATCATAAATTATCTAAATTTCCTTTCTATTCTTAGGAGTGGCAATATCTCTCTATCTCTCTCTCTCTCTCTCTCTCTCTCACACACACACACACACACACACACACACACACAGCCCTAGAATGACATTGAATTTGTATCACTAAGTAAAATTCCCCAATATCCTCATTTCATTTCTTTGCATACTAAAATAATATCTATGGATATGAAGGATAAATAAGAAGCTATAATCTCATGGACCAGAATATTTAGATAGTTCGAACTTAATTTATTATTAGCAATTTAGATAAAGACCAAAGGTCGACATTGTTATAGTCTTCAATTAAAAGAGAATGGACACAGAACAGATCATAGTCATTAAAATGATAGACAAAAGGTTGGCAATATATTGAAACTCACCACCCAAAATCCATTCATAAGGAGAGAATTCATTGGATTAAGTAAAATTGTAATGTGATGAACGGGAACAATAAACCAAATTAGCCTGGTGAAGCTTTTCATAGAATTTCAAATCTAACAACTCAGAAGAAAAAATAGGCATAAGTTGACTCTGAAAAAAATTATCTAAGTATGTCCTATAAATGCACTGAAATAAGTGGAATAATGTAGCTTTGCAAATTATGAAGGAGCATATATCTAAGAAGGTGCCTGACCAAGGAATAACTGCTGATGCTAGAATATCGGTCAGAAAGAGAGAAAAAGAACACATGTAACACATGCAACTGAACACAAAATCGAAATTGTCTTCAAAGTATTTTGTATTTTTATCAATTGCTTAGACTTCAAATGATGCTGTTATAACATTAAATGGGTGACTAGTTCTTGATAGTAACTATATTTACAAGGCTTATTATGCATTGGAAATTGTTCTCAGCATTGCACCAATCTTGTAATCTTCGTAACAATCCTATGGAAAGATACTGTTATTATGCCTGGTGTTACCTATAATAAACTGAGGCATAGAGAAGTTACTTAGTTTGCCTCAGGGAATGGTTGAGTCAGAGCCCCCATTCTCTACTATCTCTTGCCTTTGAAAAGACAGGATGAACTTACATTAAATAATTAGAGAGCAATTACTGTATAAATGTATTTTAAAAGCTTTATGTGTTTAATCGAGTCCCATTTATTTATTTTTATTGTTGCTGAGGCCTTTGGGACCTTAGTCATAAATTCTTTGCCTAGGCTAATGTGTAGAAGAGTTTTTTCTACATTTTCTTCTAGAATTTTTATGGTTTCATGCCATACATTTAAGTCTTTTATCCATCTTCAATTAATTTTTGTAGGTGGTGAAAGATAGGGGTCCTGTTTCATTCTTCTGCATGTGGCTATCCAATTTTCCTAGCACCATTTATTGATTCAGGCTTCTTTTCCACAGTGTATGTTGTTGTCTGCTTTGTCAAAGATCAATTGGTTGTAGGTAGATGGTTTTATGTCTGGATTCTCTGCTCTGTTTCATTGGTATATGGCTCTAGTTCTGTACCAATACCATGCAGTTTTGGTTACGATAGCCTTGTAGTATAGTTTGAAGTCTAGTAATGTGATGACTCTAGAT
>CAUYSK010003372.1:0-35839 GCA_963575035.1 Avahi laniger | reverse complement strand
TGGATAGATGCCCAGTAATGAGATTGCTGGATCAAATGGTAGATCTACTTGTATCTCTTTAAGGTATCTCCATATTGCTTTCCACAGAGGTTGCACTAGTTTGCAGTCCCACCAACAGTGTATGAGTGTTCCTATCTCTCTGCATCCATGCCAACATTTATTGTTTTGGGACTTTTTGATAAAGACCAGTCTCACTGGAGATAAGTGATATCTCATTGTGGTTTTGATTTGCATTTTCCTGATGATTAGAGATGTTGAGTATTTTTTCATATATTTTTTGGCCATTATTCTGTCTTCTTTTGAAAAGTTTCTGTTCATGTCCTTTGCCCACTTTTTGATAGGGTTGTTTGATTTTTTTCTTGCTAATTTTCCTGAGTTCTAAATAGATTCTGGTTATCAGCCCTCTGTCGGATTTGTAGCATGTGAAAATTTTCTCCCATTCTGTAGGTTGCCTGTTTGCTCTTGTGACAGTTTCTTTGGCTATGCAGACATTGCATTTGTTATAAATTGAAGGTTTATGGTAACCCCATGTCTAATAAGTCAATTGGTGCAATTTTTCCAACAGCACGTGTCCACTTCATGTTTCTGAGTCACATTTTAGTAATTCTCACAAGATTTCAAACTTGTTCATTACTATTATATCTGTTATGATGCATAATCTGCTATCAGTGGTCTTTGATCCTACTATAGTAATTGTTTTGGGGCCTAATAAACTGCACCTATTTCAGATGGTGAACTTAATCAATAAACGTTGTGTGTGTTCTTTTGTACCCACCAGTCCTTCTTCCCCATCTCTTTCCCTCTCCTCAGGCCTACCTATTCTCTGAGACACAAAAATATTGAAATTAGACCAATTAATAATCCTACAATAGCCTCTAAGTATTCAAGTGAAAAGAAGACTCACACGTATCTCATCTTAAACCAAAAACTAAAAATGACTAAGCTTAGTGAGAAAGGCCTGTCAAAAACTGAAACAGACCAAAAACTAGGCATCTTGGGCCAAACGGTGAGGCTGTGAATGCAAAGGAAAAGTTCTTGAAGAAAATTAAAATTTCTACACCAGTGAACATACAAATGATAAGAAAGGAAAAGTCTTATTGCTGATGTGAACAAAGTCTGAGTGGTCTGGACAGAAGATCAAACCAGCTACAACATTCCCTTCAATCAGAGCCTAATCTAGAGAAAGGCCCTAACTCTCTTCAATTTATCAAGGCTGAAAGAGGTGAGGAAGCTACAACAGAAAATTTTAAAGTTAGTAGAGGTTGATTTATGAAGTTTAAATAAAGAAACCATCTCCATGATATAAAAGTGCAAAGTGAAGCAGCAAGTATTGATGTATAAGCTACAGCAAGTTATCCAGAAAATCTAGCTAAGGTCTTTCTTTGATGAAGATGGCTACACTAAAAAACAGAATTTTCAGTGTCAACAGAACAGTCTTCTGATGGAAGAAGATGCCATCTAGGACTTTCCTAGCTAGAGAGAAGTCAATGCCTGGCTTCAAAGCTTCAAAGGACAGGCTGACTCTCTTGTTAAGGGGCTAATGCCACTGATGACTTTAAGTTGAAACCAATGCTCATTTACCATTCCAAAAATCCTAGGGCCCTTAAAAATTATGCAATGTGCACCATCCGAAGGATGGACATATTTGAAACTCGGACTTGGGCCGGGGGGAAGGGCAACATACGTAACCTAAGCATCTGTATCCCCATAATATACTGAAATAAAAAAAAAAAATATGCTAAAGCTACTGTGCCTGTGCTCTATAAATGGAAAAACGGAGCTTGGATAACAGCATATCTCTTTACAGCATGGTTTACTGAATATTTCTAAGCCCACTGTTGAAATCTACTGCTTAGAAAAAAATGTTTTAAAATATTAATGTTCAATGACAATGTACCTGGTTATCCAGGAGCTCTGATGGAGATATACAATGAGATTAATGTTGTTTTCATGCCTGCTAAAACAACATTCATTCCAAAGCCCAAGGATTAAGGAATAATTTCTATTTTCAAGTCTTATTATTCACAAAATACATTTTTTAAGGTTGCAGCTACCATTGATTGTGATATTTCTGATGCATCTGGACAAAGTAAATTGAAAACCTTCTGGAAAACATTCACCATTCTAGATGCCATTAAGAACATTCGTGATTCATAAGTGGAGGTCAAAATGTCAACAGTAACAGGAGTTTGGAAGAAGTTGATTCCAACTCTCATGGATGACTTTGTAGGTTTCAAGACATTCGTGGAAAAAGTAACTGTAGATGTGGTGGAAATAACAAGAGAACTAGAATTAGAAGTGGAGCCTGAAGATGTGACTGAATTGCTGCAATCTCGTGATCAAACTTGAATGGACGGGGAATCGATTCTTACGGATGAACAAAAAAAAAAAGTGGATTCTTGTGATGGAATCTACTTCTGGTGCAGATGCTGTGAACACTGTTGAAATGACAGCAAAGGATTTAGAATATTCCATAAACTGAGTTGATAAAGCATTGGCGGGGTTTGAGAAGATCGACTCTAATTTTGAAAGAAGTTCTACTGTGGACAAAATGCTATCACATAGCATTGCATACTAAAGAGAAATCCTTCATGAAAGGAGCAGTCAATACATGTGGAAAACTTCACTGTTGTCTTATTTTAAAAAATTGCCACAGCCACCCAACCTTCACAACCTCCCCGATGACCAGTCAGCAGCCATCAACACTGAGGCAATACCATCTACCAGCAAAGAAATTACAACAAACTGATGATAATTAGCACTTTTTAGTAAAAAGTATTTTTAATTAAGGTATATACATTGGTTTTTTTAGACATAACGCTGTTGCATACTTAATAGACTACACTATAGTATAAACGTAACTTTTATATGCATTAGGAAATTTAAAAATTTCTGTGAATTGCTTTATTGTGATATTCACTTTATTGTGGTTGACTGGGACTGAAGCTGCAATATCTTCAAGAGTGCCAATAGACATTCTGTCTTTATCATCCAAAATATCTCGCTCTCTCTATCTCTCTCTCTCTCTGTCTCTCTTAAACACACACACACACACACACACACACACACACACACATACACATACCTCTCAATTTCCTGGTTCTAATCTCAGCATCTTTGGTACTTCGCTTGTTTTCTCTCTCCTTTGGGAAAACAGAGCCCAGTTTTCAAAATTCAACCTTCACCCACCTTGGCAATCTCCATGGGAAAGAACTAAGACTCTCAGTGACACACCCTGTCTGTCACCAATGCCTTCTCATGTCTGGGGAAAATCCAGGAGCCCTTCTGGCTGAGCCGTTTTATTCTGTTTTTACTTTCTCCCTTAGCAGCCTTCAACTGCTGATATTTTCTTGGGTCTCTTTTAATTTTCATTTTTTTAGTACATTATATGTATGCCTTTTATCTTGTTACAACTATAATTCTTAAATTACTAGTTGCCTAATTCACTCAGACATTGTCATGACTTTCAGAGAAATTTTATCACTGTGTCTTATTTTTCTTCCATCAGGTCCTAACCTATTCTAAACAATTTCTGCATTCTATTGAAATAAGCTATTCCAAAGTTTACTTGTTTCTGCTCTATCTTGTTTCACTTTCATTTTCATCCTGATCCCAAATACAATGAGATTGAGATCACTATTTCCAAGATTCCTCTAAACCATTCTTTCTGCAGTCAGACCCCATGCATTACACACAATACCCAGGCTGGTATTGTTTCTCCTCCTTATTGGCCATTGCACGCAGTGAATGAGAAAGCAATTCTACATCAGAGCTACAAGCATGCAGCATGCCTTATCTGGTCTGTCTCATAAAAAATAGTCTATTCATAAGAAATTCAATTCTGCTGTCCACTATTGCCCTCTTGGATTTTTACACACTTTTTTTAAATAATTCAGTAATTTTTTTCATTTGAGTGCTTTTTCTAATTGTGTGATTTATAAAGAATTACAATAAACATTTTACTAAAACTTTCCAGTGAAACTGTACAGTTTTAGGGTCAAAGAAAAATATTTCCTCTGTCAGATACATCCCATATTCATTATTTTGCATTATTCATCTTCTATAAAATGATAATATTGAAGATATTTTAATCAATATAAAAACATAACACACGATCAGTTCCTCTAGTTTTCCAACAGAGATCCCTAGGTTGTTGAAAAGAACCTTAAAATTTTAATTTAGTAAAGAAGAAAGAAACAAGATGAATGTCCATCAGTTGGGTATGGTTGAGAAGGCATCAGTTACCTTCAGTTTATGAATGTTGTCATTAATAGAATGAATTAGGTATATATCAATCAATTGGAGAAATATTTATGAAGTTTTGTTAAATGAGAAAAGCAAGTCAAAATGTATTTGATCCTACTTTTTGTAAAACAATGGCAAAAATGATGTGTGTATATGTACATGTATCATGTATATATATTAATACATATGTACATGAATCATATATATACATCTTATATACACATGTACATTTATATATTATATATGTATAATTGTATATAGGTATATGTATATACTTCATAAAACAAGAGAAAACATACATATTACAATCTTATGTATATTTTAGATGATTATAATTGATGTAAATATGTATAGATTTTATAAAACAAGAAACGATACATGTATTGCAATATCATATACACTTTAGATTATTATAAAATTCTGAAGAAAGCACAGAAAAATGCAGCAGATTATTAACATGGATTCCTTTGGATAAGGGAGGATGATTTATAATGGGAGATAAATAAAAGAGGAGGAAGAAGTAAAAAAGTAAATAATTATTTAAAGTCCTATATTAAAAGACACCATGTGCGATATAATCCCATTTGCGCAAAACGATGTAAGTGTTTGCATGTATAAAGAGATGCATGAAAGGATGTTCACCAAAATATTAATGTTGCCAACTGAGGGAGGTAGATTTTAGTTTATATTTATTTTCTTGCATATAGTTTTTTGATAATGCTTAGATTTTTTTTTTTCAGTGAGCACGTTATCAGGTAAATTATTGAGGGAGACAGCACGATAAAGCTAATTCCATTGTGGATGAAAAAGAAGAAACATATGGGGGAGATTTTTGTCATCGTGAAGATTCTCCTTTGGGTCTGATGCACTCTCGTCCCTTGGGTTGAGAAACTGCAGTAAAGATGTACCCAGCCTAGAGAGGAACAAACTGAAGCAGGAAAGTTGACATCATGAGCTTTTGTGTGAGGCTCTCATTGACTTTTTGGCGGCCAAAGAGCTGCAAGAACAGTTCCAAACTTAACTTTTGGCACAACCGATCAATACTAACGCATCCTTCTAAGGGAACATAGTAATGAAAAGAAACTGAAACAATCTTCTTCAAGTGCAGCAGGGATAAGTGTTTCCGACATGCTCAGCTTCTGCCTATGGGGCCTGTACAGGCTGGTGCTGTGCCCTGGAGTCAGTTTTCTAAGTTCAGACCCTGTTCCCGCCACTTACGGATGTTCAGCTTCTTCATCTATAAAGCCAGCACAATAATATAATCTAGTGGATAGGAGAGTTATAAGAATTAAACACCAATGTCTAGTACTTAAAACTATTCCTACCTTACTGTAAGCAGTGTGTTGACTACTATGTATTTGTGCCTGTCATTTCAGAGAGAAAAATAAAAACATTAATCTGAAATATTTCCTTGTCATTATTTATTTCACTATTAATTCTTATTCAGTTATTCATAGCTTACAAATCTATCTTGTCTTCAAGGGGAGTTCTATTTTGAAATCACCTTAAATATTTAAATTTTGAGACCAAACTTCAGAATATATCATTCGTGCAACAAATACTGGGTCCTACAATGCCCAGGTGCTGCTACCTCCAGAATCGGGCTATTTGGACATAATAAAACCTGGCCTTTGTTCATAACTGCAGCAAATGCATCCCGATTCCCAATCTATACTTAATCAAAGCACGTTCATTAGTGAATGTTGTTGAAAGCATGTTTTCTCCCTGTCTCAACCCACCTTAGATTATAAAGAGGAAATACCAAATGAGAAGAAAAAATCAGTGTGAAAAAAATGTTTCCTAAGTTGGTGTGTGAGTAGATATTGATCACTGTCACTATTGGTCTCTGGAGGAGGGCTTTTCTTCGTAGGTAACTGAAAAATATGCAAAAAATTGCAATGCATTTGAGAGCACCTCAGCCATTCCTAGTCAGGAGATAATTTTCTAACAGTGCAGCTGTTTTCTAGGTCTACCATCTTGTATGTATGGCACTTCTTAAACTTCCTTTTAGTATGCACAGTTTTCTGTACTCTAATACAATTCCCTGTCTCAAATTCCAGCTTAAGGTTCTTAGCTGGTACCCACTCCCCCATCCACAAAAAGAAAAAGAACTTGATGTTACTACACTTGAATTTCAAAGGGTTTTTACCCTATTTGCACTGACATCACTATTCACAAACCTTGGACGGATGATCTTAAGCAGTTGCTATGTTGCTGTCATTAGAGTTACTAGCCAGGTAGGGATAGGGAGGTGACATTTTTCCAGTGATAAGAAAAACACTAAACTAACGCCTCTGGCTTCTCTTCTCCCCTCATTTACTCCAACTCAGAGAAGGAGGTAAGGCATCTGATTGGTTATTTGAGACAGTGATTCTTAAACTCTTGGCTCTCAGAATTCCTGTGCACTCTTAAAATTTATTGATAACTATTTAGAGCTTTTAGTTATGAGGGCTACATTTATTGATATTTGCTGTATTAGAAATTTGAACTGAGAACTTTATTTTAAAATAACAGTAATAAATTCACTGTATGTTAACATAAGTAATATTTTATGAAAAATAACTCTATTTTCCAAATAAAATTATAGTGAAAAGAAAGACATTGCCTTACACTTTAATGTCTGATTTAAGAAAAAGAAGATGAATTATGGTATCAACTTCTACATTCAATCTTTTCCAATATCATATGTAATGTACCCTTTGGAAAATTCCATTGTACACTCTTGAGAGTGAAAATGCAAATATCTTACTGCTATTATGAAAATAGTTTTGACCTCGGGGAACCTGGGACCATACTTTGAGAACCACCAATTTAGGAGAAAGAACTGGGCATGTGTGTTAGCCACTTATCCTCTCTCTTGGGTACCTACCTTCCCCTAGAGAACACTCCTTTGAGCCTTGCCTCTCTCTCCTGTCTGCAGGTCTCCTGTGCTGCCTTGAATGGATAAATAACTCTGTCCCACTCTGGGCTTAGTTTTAGAAAGTCTTTCCATTGCCTGAACACCTCAACTGCATTCTCCAACATTTCCATCAGAAATAAAACTAGAGTGTTAATCTTCATCTGCCTGACTCCTGTGTCTTTCCCTCAGTTACTGTTATAAACAACATAGAGCATGGCTTAACTTTGCTTTACCTGTTTGACTTGAACTAACGTTCTTATTCCCAGATTGTGCTAGTTACTTATCTGATATTCACACTTGTCAAATGTAAGCCCAAGGACCTTTCACACTCATAGATTTCAAAAGGTGGCTTCTTCAGGAAACCTGCACAAGCTTTTGAGGACCTGTATCTCCACAACCCCCACCTGGGGGAGCTCCAAGGACAAGGAGCTGAGCACACTTACATAGGTGTTCTGGAGAAAGATATGTGTGCACACATTGCTGGGCAGCATAATAGAAAAATCATTTTCATCCATCTTCTCCACTTTTGTCCTAAGCATCAGTCTTGGTCCAACTGTTAAGTGTGTCATGCCACCCTAAATATGTACATATTTATTTGATGAACATTTGGATAGTAGTTACTAAGCTCAGTCACTGTTGAAATCATTTATTCTTCATAATAATCTATTGAGGTAGGTACAGTTAAGATTCCCATTTTACGGACTAGAAAACTAAGGCACAGAGAAACTGAGTAACTGTCCAGTGCCTGTGCGGGGACTTAAACTCTGGTGTCTGGCTCCAGAGTCTGTGTGCTTTACGATCTAGCCCTGCCCGTAGTCTGGAGGATCCTGCTCTGGAGTATTTTGCGTAAATCTCCTGGGTAAACAATTGCACTGATCTCTGTCCCATCCTAGCTTTTCCTTTTTTAAACTAGACATTGCTCTCCCCTCAGCACATATGTGGCTCTAAATATCTCTCCTAGAATGTCTGCTCCTTCCCTCTTCCAAACATTTCCTTCATCTCAGATAAACACAAATGGCCACAGCACATAAGGCCCTCCAAACTACTAAAGAACTGGTGGTTGTGACATCTAAGTCTTCCACAGATTTTCCCATGGGTGGGATCATTTAAATTGTTGTAATATTCAGAAGGACAGAGATACACTGTGTCACTTCACGCTTGACAGACCTCCATGGAATGGAACCATCGATAATGAAAACAGTGCCTATTATTCATAAGTTTCTTTTTAGGCATATTGAAAGTATCCTTTCCCTGTTGGTCCGAGTTTCTGATTCACCCTGCTGGGGCTGAACATTAAGTTAGAATTCTGGGAAATTCTTTTATCTGCTCTGTTAGACTCTCAATCCAAGTAAACTTTGAAAGTGCAACATCTGTTAAAACTTACACTCCCCTATTATAGTTTGACACTAGCATTCATAGCTGTAGAAACACAATTCTGGTCTTTTGAGAGAGACCAAGCCAGTTTGTGTTGACAATTCACAAAGTAACCTGCTCAGCCAATCTGCACCAAGGACCAGTTTACCTTTACCCGCTCCGAAAGCCTCCTGAGAGACACACTCCCTGTACTACCACCTACTCCCACCGCATGGCAAACCCGATTTAACAATCAAAAACTTCAGAAGACATCTTTATTTAGGAATATTAATTCAACTGGAGGGGGAGTAAATTTATTACATGAGAGATCAGTTAAAACCCAAATATGGCTGGGTTAATTGGCCATTTATGGTTCATCAATAGCCTGGTGTTTCTGTGACATATAAGAGTTGCATGCATTTGGGATGAGAAGTGTTAACAAGCTCCTGGACAAGATCTTGATGAAATTGACACTTCTATAACTGATCCAAACCCTTTATTTAAAAAAATAAGCAATTTAGTTCTCAACATAAAATATTCATTTTGTAATTCATGTAAGTAATGATCCCCAGCACACACGATATTTTAATTTTCTATGTAAATCTCATTAGTTACTTTTTCTTCTTCCCTAGTTCCAGACAGGATTGTGACAGCTGTCCAGGGGCCCCAATTAAACACCTAAACTGGTCCATATTATACCCCTTAAAGCACTTAAAAATCACCACCTGAAAACAGTCTTCGCCAAACTTCTCATCAAAGCTTGCAGCTACTGAACCCATCCTGACACTCCCCAGCAACTCACATGGGCCACCAATTTAAGAAGCTTCCACACTAGCCAGTGGGAAAGGGAAGGTAAGCAGATCAAAGTTATTTGGGGTACCCACTTCTTTATTAAAGAAAAAAACTACATATTTTAGATAAGCAAGCTCTCTAAGGAGACGTTTCTCCTTGGACCCCAGCTTATCCATTCACTGGGCCAAGAGTAGTTCTCAGGCATGAGATCCCTTCTCAGAGCTTCCAACCCACACTCACCAGCCAATCAGGGGAGCAGTGGCTGTTGAGCATGTTTCTCAGGCTGTCAGAAACACTCAAGAAGTTCAGAGATGTGCTCAGCAATGATTCTGTTTGGGAGCTTACAGCATCTTTCCTGTTCAGTCTCTTCATGATAGTGCCTTGACTGGCTATGGTTATTTCAGCTTCTACATTTTGATAAACTTTTTCCAGAGTCCTGAGTTCGTTTTACCTATTCCACAAAAGTTTTTTAAAAATTAGGTAAATGTTCTCTGCCAAATTTAAGAAAAGAGTAAAAGACCATTGCAACCCAAAACAAAATAATCCAACAAGGAACATGAAGTTTTACTGCTTTCCTTGTTACTTCCTGTTACCAAAACTGATCCAATAGGACCTGATGAAGGAATCTTGTTGCAGAGAAAGTTGAAAAGGAAAACATCAAAAACCAGTTGTCAGAAGTTAGACCATCACAAATGGTACCATTCTTTAAAATCCCATTAATCTTTTTCTGAAAAACAGGAGGGAAGTTATTTTAGCCTGTCCAGATAAAACTGCCTCCATTTTCTGTAATGCCAGTTTTGACAAGGGATGCTAGGTAAACTTTGTTTTCTGGGTTGGCTGGGCTTTTTATTTGTAAAAAACTTTTAATACTCTAAGACCTTCTGTCTTGCGAGTTGATGCTGGTTGGGAGGAATATTTTGCAGGAATAAGTCAGGGTTGCTCAATATTCTGGAGGAGCTGAGGCAAGATTTTAAGGAGATTATTGGTAGGTGAGGTGAGCAGGGTTGGTGAATGATTGTGTCCTTATGGGAGATGGATTAGATTCTGGTGGGTTATTGATCTGGATTATACTTGTTGGATGGGTTGTGATAAATGAATTATGCAAATTGTGTCTTTGACAGTCCTCTAACCTTAGAGATTATTCCCACATTTTAGCAGAAAATCCTGCTTTCTGTAGCTTCCTTTCCTCTCTCTCTCTCTCTCTCTCTCTCTCTCTCTCTCTCTCTCATGCCCTTTAACTAAATGATATCCAGAAAGTACATGGATATTTATGAGCCCTTTCTTAAGACAATTTTGCATTTATTTTAAAAATTTTACATACAAGG
This sequence comes from Avahi laniger, assembly GCA_963575035.1. Lineage (NCBI taxonomy): Eukaryota > Metazoa > Chordata > Mammalia > Primates > Indriidae > Avahi > Avahi laniger. The sequence goes on along the minus strand of CAUYSK010003372.1, from coordinate 25,225 downwards.
AAAGATGTTGATTTATTTAAATTAGTGGAAGAAAATTCTGCAGAGTACCCACTTCAACTACAATTCCAATTACTTTTTTCCTTCTGTCATCACAATCATTTGAAAATTATAGAAGTCTCAGCACCAAAGTTTGCAAACTCAAGAAATTGACTATTTTCAAGAATACATAACTTTAAAAATAGAAACAAACATTCCTTTAAGCCATCTCATTTTAAAGGTAATAAAGATGGTCCAAATATATTATTCAGCATTATTACCTTATGATAATAAGCACACATTGTGCCACAGTGCTATCCCTAATAAGTTACTTTCTGATCATAAAGGTTTTTAACATAGACATAATTAGAATTGGTTCTACTGTACCTTCCAGTGGACACAAATTCTGTTTTTCCTTTTAGACCTGAGCTGTTCAATAGAAAGCTACTAGCCATAGGTGGCCACCTAAATTTAATTTACTTCAATTTAACTTAATGTAAATTAAAATTTCAGTTCCTCAGTTGTACATTTCCTCAGTCACATTTCAAGTGCCCAAAAGTCATGTGTAATTAATGACTACCTTACTGGACAGCAAAAATCATAAGATACGGCTCTTACTGCAGAAAGTTCTACTGGACAATACTGCCTTAGCCTAGGTCATAAGTTCTTTTACATCAGAGACCATGGCTAGTCTTCAGTAGGGATAGAGCAATTATATAAGAATATAACCTGTAGTCCTAAAGCATTCAAAGCCAAATTTGCTCATTCCATTTTTTTTATTTCAAAATATTAAGGGAGTACAAATTGTTTTGGTTACATGGATTGCTTTTGTAGTACCTGAGTCACGGCTATAGGTGTGCCCATTACCCAAATGGTGTTCATTGCACCCATTAGGTAGGTTTTTTGCCCTCCCCTTCTCCCCCCTCACTACTGCTTGTGGATTAATAAAATGTGGTATATGTGTGCCATGGAGTACTACTCAGCCATAAAAAAGGATGAATTTATGCCTTTTGCAACAATTTGAATGGAACTGGAGACCATTCACGTAAGTAAAGTATCTCAAGAATGGAAAACCAAACACCACATGTACTCATTATTAAATTGGAACTAATCAATGAGCACACATGGGCATATAAAGAAGTAAAACTTAGTGGAAATCATTCCATTTTACGGTTACAAATTTCTTCACATTTTAATTTAACAGTTACCTAACCACACTTCCTATCTTCCCAACTAAGCTGGAAGCATCTTAAAGTCTTGGAATTCATATCAAAAACCTTTATTCCTTTTTATTGTCTTCCCTATTAATAATAAAAAAGACATTTTATTTAAAAATGAAAAATGTATTGAGTTGCATTAAAATATAACACAATTTACCTACCTTCTCTAATGATATGCATTCTGGGTATTTAATAAATTCTTGCTAGTTGGTAAACCTGAGAGAAAAGTCTTAATCTAGGTAGAATCTCATGATCTCTCCAGAATACTTTTCTAAATCTATAACAACAACCCTTAGAAGATGGGGAATGGTTGCTTAGTGAGGCAAAGGAGTGACAACAGCTGCCAGTGGCTGTGTTACCAGCACACAAATTTCTCTTTGCTCCTGCTGGGAGTCAAATCACAGGGAGGAAGCTCTAAAACCCCAATCTCACTATTCAGAAAGATGAGCACTTGTTTGGGATCCCCATTCAGCTTGCCCTTACTTGTGCGGTCCAGCCAAAAAAAAAAAGTTCTCCAACTTCACATCAGACCAAGTATTGACAATTACTTTTCTAATCCTGGCAAGTGCTCTAAAAATATTTATTCATTCTACAAATGGGTATTAAAAACCTCTCTTATGCAAAGAATTGTACTTGAGACAAGACAGAATAAAGGAGGAAGTAACAAACAAGTACCAAACTAATATTTCTTTTAAACCTCTGAGATGCTATTACTACAATGGAAGAGAACAGAGTGGTCTGATAAACTCAGGTAAAGGACCATGAGAGTGAGGAGAAGACCTTAGATTTGGTCAGCAGGAAAGACATCTTGAAAAGGAAACATATATGTTGAAACCAGGGGATGGCATGAGAAAGCTATGCAAAGAGCCAGGTAGAAAAAATAACAAATGCAAAGGCATTAGTTTGATCAAGGAATCAAGAGGCAGCCAGTGTGGGCAAGAGAGCACAGAGGAAGGTGGAAGAGTGAGGAAGGCAGTGACCATGTTATGCCATATCACAGCCATATTGTCCATAGCCTTATGAGCCTTGACAATAGTTGAGATTTTATGTGAAGTGCTTCGAAAAGCCCCTGAAATGTTTAGATTAGGGGAATTATATAGAGATTGGATGAGTGAGTAGGTGCGTGAATGGATGAACAAATGAATTGACCTAGTCTTCAGGAGCAAAAGTATTTAAAACTGAATGAATCATACATTGCTATAAGATATTTGTTTTCCTTAAATAAATACTGCATTTCCTCTCTGTTCAGCTCTCCTCTTTCTTTTGGATTAAGGGGGTGATACATTTGACTGGGACTTTGGAACTGGCTCAACCGTATCTCTACATTCACTTTTTAAAGAAAGCAACATTAACTGGAAGGCTTCTCTGACCCCTTCAGGCAGAATCAGGTTTTCCCTCCTCTGTGCTCCTGCACTGCTTAGCACATTGCTCTGCGGAACAGTTATCACTGTGAATTATAAGTATTTTAGCAAGCTGTGAGCACAATGAATGCATCTCTGTAACTGCACCTCCTAGCTCAGTGCCCAACGCGCAGTGGGCCCTCAGTAAATGCTTGCAGAATGAGTGAAAGAATAAGTAGAAGAGGGAGGTCTTCTTAAGTAAATGCCGATGCAGGACCAAGTTTCTATGCTAATTCAAACTAAAAGATTAATTTACTGTCTCTGTAATCAGCTCCTCTGACCCGATTATACATTGGAGTCCTGAGGTTCCCTACAAATATTACTATTTATGCAGCACGTAAATTAAGACAACTCTTAGAAAACTGAGAGGTTTAAATTCCCATTCTATAATACAGGTCTTCTCAATTAATTCAAAGGACTCTTTCGTAAATAATAGCTTGAGAAGCTCCAGGAGTTTCATTGAGCAATTTCTATTCTGTCCCCTGTATTTACCTGAGTGTGGTCTTTGATCCTCCCGTCCAAGGGAAGTAGGCAGGACAAGCATTCTTATCCCTATCTCATAAACTAAAATGTGATCCTCCCAGATGAAAATTAATTTAAAGTTACCCAGCTTGTGTGTGGAGGAGTCAGTGGTACCAGAACCTGTTTCCTAAGACTCTTCTCTCCTTATACCACAATGTCTGGATCAATAGTTCTCGAAGTGTGTCCATGACCGGCAGTGGCAGCTTCACCTGGGAACCTTAAAAATGCAAATTCTAGGCCCCACCCCAGACTTACTAAATCAAAACCTTGGGGGTGGGAGGCTGAAGGGAAAAAGAGGGAGCAAGGGAGAACCAGCAATGTTTTAACAAGCCCTCCAAGTGATTCTAAAACACACTTAAACTTGAAAAGACTGCTGTAGAAAATGTTTTTTAAAAGATTGATAGTAAAACAAAATAGATTCAAGCAATAAACAATTTCATGTAGTACAAAATTGCTTAAGCTGAAGTTAAAGTCCTACCTGAAAATTTGGATATATTCATTATCAATTCATTATTCATTATTTTTGTTAGATTGTTATATTAAATACTGTTAGTGCAAGGATATAAAACTTTTGTTTTATATAATACTGTGAAGCATTTTGTCACAATCTTCCAATTACAGTTAAGCTTGAATGAAGTAACTGTGATAAACTAAAAACTGCACTTACACTTAATCTGATCCCATCAACATTTCTATCACCTGTCGTGCACACAGCTTGACCATCATACTTACTTATGAGGGCAAAAGAACGTAGCAAAATTATACTTCAGAGTCCATTCCAAGAAGGAATGTTTATTGGTTAAATAGTGAAACAAATGGGAAAAGGTAATGTAATTTTCCTTACATATGCCAAATGAAATCTTTGCTGAAGAAATTCATCCAAAAAAAAAACTTGACAATTTTCCCCTGGAGAAGTCAGTTCAATTTTTTGAGGATGACGAAGTCCCTGAATGATCCCTGGCTCATAGCCTTCAAGCGATTGAGAGCTAATCAAAGGTCTATGAAAGAATCTGGAAGAAACATTTTATTTGTAGAGATATGAGCAATGTGGGCTATTAACATATACAGCAGAATAAGCCATTGAAATTGTGTGAGAAAAGGAGCAAATATTCTTCCAGTGGATTTCGGTTATCAAATATTCTTAATTCAGGAAAAAAATGTTTAAAGATGGTTAATTTTATATTTTTAAATTAGTAAGCACTCTACTCTTGTTGCACAGCAACCGTTTGTGGTCTAGGTTGAAAATTTTTGGTCTTCATGTTGAATCTTTACTACTTTAAAAAAAAAAAAAGAAATTCCAATGAGCTATTAAAAGAGGAAAGGAGGCTGGGCGCGGTGGCTCACGCCTGTAATCCTAGCACTCCGGGAGGCCGAGGCGGGCGGATTGTTTGAGCTCAGGAGTTTGAAACCAGCCTGAGTGAGAGCGAGACCCCGTCTCTACTAAAATTAGAAAGAAATTAATTGAACAACTAAAAATATATAGAAAAAATTAGCCGGGCATGGTGGCCCATGCCTGTAGTCCCAGCTACTCAGGAGGCTGAGGAAGAAGGATCGCTTGAGCCCAGGAGTGTGAGGTTGCTGTGAGCTAGGCTGACGCCACAGCATCCCAGCCCCGGCAACAGAGTGAGACTCTGTCTCAAAAAAAAAAAAAAAAAAAGAGGAGAGGAGATCAGTGTAAAATCTAGAGCCAACTCACAATATATTGGAGCTGATGATCTGGGCTAAACATTACAGGCTTTTTACATTTCTGCCTTTGAACATTTAGCTACGAAATAGACTCCTTTTTCTGCCTATCTCTCCCCCTCTCACCCCCTTAAACATAAGGAATTTCAACAAGCTGTTAATACTCCTTGATTAACTTTGGCAGATTCTGCAGTCTCTAAATCATTTTCATGGTGGCACATTGCATTCTGGGACAGGTTATCAATTTTGTGTCCCAATGACAGTCTTGTCCTTTCTCACTTACATCCTTTACTCTCTTCCCAAGGAGAACGGACCCTAATATAAGGTGGAAAACCATTTGAGGAGAATTTCTAAAAGGTATGAGTGCTGACAAGTACAAGTTTGGACTAAAATGTACAAACGTGATTGCCCATCAACTCAGCTATGATACAATGCCTATGACGAAATTAGCCCTCAATTAGAATTTTAATAGGTAAAAAATAATAGTGGTTATGTCTTCAATGATATAATTCTGTGCACCAGGCCCATTTGTAAGCAGTTGACCAATGTTATCTCATTTAACATTTACAACATTTCATAGATAAGAGGCATCTTTCCCATTTTGTAACTGGCAACTGAAACTCAGAAGTTGTGTAATAACAACCAAAGCAGGAGCTTGTGGGAGAAACTTCAAACCCAAATCTTTCCATCCTCAGCATCTATGCTTCTTTTACTACACCACAATGAATGAAGAAATAGTTGCTTTTTTCATTCTGGTTTCCAGTGCCAGGTGAAAGCACTAATGCCCAAGGGCTCCTTTACCATAGCAGAGTGATTTAGCGGAAGCTCTTCGTTAATTAAACGTCTCCTGCATAGTCCTGGAGAAGGTCATTGTGTTGCCAGCATGAAAGTATATTTCTCCTATGGGTCAAAGCCATTTGTCCTAGCTGTTATGGTGCAGATTGTTTACTAGGCATGGGACCAGAAGAACCCAGTTACACTTTGGATTGAGTGCAATAATCCCTGGGCAATGATGGCCTCTGCCAGCCCCAGCAGTTTAGGCCAGGGCAAGCAGAGGCCATCACAAAAGCAGGAGTCCCAGAAAGGAGGTGTGGGGCAGGGGCTACTTCACCTACTTTGACATTTTGTTCCAGTTCAGTCACACTGATGATATTTGCAAAACCAAACTCAAAATTCTCACAATACCTAACTGTAGTACAGAACAACTTTCCTGATAATCAACAAGTCTTGAGTGTATATGGGCAATAATGCATCATTAGAATTGTACAAGAGAACACAAAGGATGATCTTTTAAATGTTTTTGCCTAGATATTTCACATTTTCTGAATAAAAATCAAATAAAGCCTAATCTAGGCTAATTTTAATCAGGGTAACTCTATACTCATTTTGCTCATGTAAGCAGGATAGAAGTTCGTTGCCAGAGAAGAAAAATATGTGCATCCTAAACAAACTGGATTTCTTTTCAAGTCATGAGATTATGAAATCTCCTTTTGTAGTACTATTGTCTTCCAGAAAAAAAAATTTTTTATGGTACTGAGACAACATAAGTCTAAGAAAAGAGACTGCCACAATCAATCCATTCTTTTAATAAATGTTTATTGAATATTTCTTATGTGATAGGCACCAAAGGCAATAAAAAAGTGTATGAGACCATCCACTCTGACAGTCTATTTGAAAACACACACCCACATGACCAATTGCAAAGCAATTCACAGGGGCTGTACTAAAGGTTTGTGCAAGGCCCTACTGGAACACAGAGAAGGGAGTCATACACTTAGCCTATCTCTGAGAAAATGTCACCAACGATAAGACATTTAAGTTGCTACCCATGTGCAAACTCTCCAGAGGTAAAATGATATATGGCCTGTTTGGAAAACAGTATGAAATTCCACACGTATGAAGAGGAAGACATTTTTTTATTTATTTAACATTATTTAGCTAGAATTTACTCTTTAAAGTACTTTACATACATTAGCTTAATCTTCAAAATATCTTTCAAAATAACCCAAATTTTATAGATGATAAAACAAAGGCTTAGATAAGCTAAATACCATGTTCAAGCTCTCATTTGGGCAAAACTAATAAATATACAAACCCAGATAGACCTTAGCACATAGGTTCTAACCACTACACAACACCACCCAAACTGCTAACACATGAGGATCAAAAGGTAAGTTGGGAAAGACTTTATATGTCCTACAACAGTTTTAACTTGATAGTGATGACCATCAAAGGTTTTGAGGCAGAAAAAGAACACAATAAGATTTTGGTTACAGAAACATTACTTTGGTGGTAGCATAAAGGATGAATTGGAGACCAAGGAAACTGGAGGCTAGAAGACCTGTTAATATTTTGTTGCACAAGCATAGGAAAATGATGGTGAGGGTTTTAATTGTGATGATGAGTCTGCATAGGAAGAGATAGAATAAAAAAATATTTAGTGGTGGTACCGTTAACAACAGGGTTTGGTGACCCTGGGAACACTGGTGGAGAGTGAGGTAGAGATTGGAGTCCGAGATGGCACAGTTTCCAGCCTGAGTGGCTGGGGAGATGATGAGTCCTTGGTCAGGCATTACCCGAAGCGGAAATGTGAGAAAAGGAAACGTTAGGAATTTTAGTAAGTTGACTTTGGGACATGTTGAGTTTGAGGTACTTCTAGAAATAGAGTACTTTGAGGAGAGGTAAAGCCTGGAGATAGAGATCTGCTTGTCATTCTCAAGGGCATGGCTGGAGCCATGGAGGCAGGTGAACTTAGCAGTGGTGATAAATTTCATGCAGAGATGGAAGAAGAGATCACCTAGGATGTAACCCTTGGGTGTAAGAGCCGAGAAGAAGAGAAACACAAAAACGAAGAAGGAAGGGAAGAAAGGAGAAAGGGAGAAGGACAGAGGGAGGGAGGGGAGGCAGGTGGGGGAGAGAGAGGGAAGGAAGAAGGAAAGCATGAAAGGAGGAAGGAAAGAAGGAAAAATAAGGAATAAAGAAAAAAATTTTAAACAAAATAAAAAATTTGACCATCTTAAATTTCTCAATGGAATTTCACTCCTAATAGAGATTTGGCTAGTAATTGCCTGAGATTTCATTTTTTCTTTTATTAATTTGAATGGTACTGTAAAATATGAGTATTTTAATAGCTGAAGAGTCACTATATTATTTTCAAGTAACCAAGAAAGAGTTCTTCTAGGTGCAAATTCTCCACCAAAGTCAATAAATTTCAAAACATAATTTTTTTTGATGTTTCGGAACATTCATAGACTTCAGGAAAAACCCAAAAACATTACCAAAAAAAAAAAAAAAACACCCAAAACTTCCATGTTGAATGTGTTTCGCCATTTTCTGCCTTTATTTTTCAATGAGAGCAAGTTCAGATCATTTAACAAATAGTATCGGTATATATTTTTCAATGAAGTGAAAATTGCACCAATTAAGCAAGCACTGACACTGCAGTCTCAGCTTGAGATTTGTCTCCACTAATTAAAAGAGAGATGAATATTTGCATTACTGATAAATCACTATCATTAAAAGTCATATTTTTAATATGCAAATGACTAGATTATATCAGAAATATTTTTTCAAAGATATGAATGTGAATCTATATGTTTGAAAAAATTGTACATACTTAACACCATGTCAAGATAAGCAGCACTTGTACTTAGTATCCAAGCCTCTCCTTCCTGGATGGTATACCAGAGTTCAGAAACAGCCAGAGCAGGTATCATCCATGAGCCTCACAGCCAGCCCTGGCTAATGTGACCCCAAATGCATAGCCCTGGTTTAAAAGGCAGAGCCATGAAAATGAGTGGCAGCTCCTTTAGTTGTCTTACATCTCTCTTTGGCCATTTATCCTTCCACTAGCTAGATTTCAATGAAAATTAAAACTATAGGCAATACAAATACTACAAGAGATACTATTTTGCACTTGCTTCAATAGTATAATAAAGCTTAAGCAGCATAAATTATTCACTTGTAGGTACGAATGTTCCTCACCTTAAGTGATCAAAATATATATATATATATATTTTTTTTCTTTCTTTTTTTTTTTGAGACAGAGTCTCACTGTGTTGCCCGGGCTAGAGTGCCGTGGCGTCATCTTAGCTCACAGCAACCTCAAACTCCTGGGCTCAAGTGATCCTCCTGCCTCAGCCTCACGAGTAGCTGGGACTACAGGCATGCGCCACAATGTCCAACTAATTTTTTTCTATATATTTTTAGTTGTCCAATTAATTTCTTTCTATTTTTAGTAGAGACGGGGTCTCGCTCTTGCTCAGGGTGGTTTCGAAATCCTGAACTCAAACGATCCGTCTGCCTCGGCCTCCCAGAGAGCTAGGATTACAGGCGTGTGCCACAGCGCCTGGCTGATCAATATATTTTTAAGAGTTATGTAAATAAATTATGGTAAATTCAGTATATTTTAAGTACCTGCTACTTAAAGAAATGTGTTTCTATAAAATATAGAATTTTCCAATAAAAGAATGACTTTTTAAGTTTATTTATGGGTGCCTATGCCAATCCCTTCATAAACAAATCAATCATTAGTTTATATTTTTAACTAAAATTTTCAAACATTTGGCTTAAAGTAGAGCACAAGTGCAGCCACCTTGTCAATATCATCAAATCAAACCGGTAGGTAGCTTTTGCAGCCAGAGCAGGTTGTAATCACTTGTGTAACATGACATGATTTATGTGTTTAAAGGACCACAGGCTGTGGTGTGAAGAATGGAGTGTAGGCAAACTGAAGGCAAGTCTAAGTCCAGTAGGAGTCTCTTGGACTAAAAAAATGATGACCTGGACTAGGATCAGGTGTTGCAAATGAAGAAAAATGGACAGATTGGGGGTATTTTTTATTAGTCAACTGGACACATGAGTTAATGGATTGGATGTAGAAAACCAAAGCAGTGAGTGGGGAATAACTAGATAAATAAAATGCTGCTTTCTGAGATAGGGAAGACTTGATATGAGCTATTATGGGAAAAAGAGTTCTCTTTTGGCCATGTAAAGTTTGATGCTTACTAGACATCCAGATGGATGTCAGTTTTCTCCTACGTTAGGTACCGATGATGATGTGTAATTTGGAGGGTTGTTGTGTAGCATAGAAATAATGTATTTAACTCACCTAGCACACTGGCTAGCCCACAGCAGGTGCTTAATAGTGGTAACTGTGTTTATTATTATGGGAAATGTACAGAAAGTGGGAAATGCTATCAGGACTAGAAGTTGGGAAAAGTCAGCATTATTGATTGAGATTTTGGAATTACCTGCATAGCTTACATTCAAGTCAACAAATTTTTTTGAGCACCTATCATGATACAGGTAGTGTGGCTGAGTACTAGGAATAGATATAAGAATGACAAAAACAGAATCTCTCCTTTCACGAAGCTGAGGGCAAATACCAAAGAGAATGGAATGCTCAGAGGTCAGAACTTAGAGAAGAAAAAGACTGCAAAGGGTTCAGTTATTTACCAGAGTTTATCTAGCAAGAAATTGACAGCCCCAGAATTTGAACCCAGGCAGTCTGGCTCATGATGTTTTACCTCAACCATCACTCTCTACTCTCTGCTACAAATATTTATCTGTCACCTGTTATACTATGCACATTGCACTATGCATTGAGGCACAATAGGGAACAAGGTAGATTGAGTCCCTGCCTTCATGAATATTATAAAATAATGAATGATATAGACAAATAAACAATTAGAAATACAGTATGCTAAGTACTAAAATGTAGGGTAGTGTGCCCTGGGAGCACGTTGTAGGAACACAACTTGAATATCTGTGAAGGATGCCTGGATGCAGTAAGCAATGGAAAGACGAGTAGGGGTCACCAGGAGGAAGGAAGTTGGAGGTGAGAGGATGAAGAGGAGGAGTGAAAGAGTGAGAATGTTCCAGGAGAAGAGCGAACACGGAGCATATGCAGAACTGAGAAAGCTATTAGTACTCCTGGAGTTGGAGGACAAGAAGAAGAAAAGGGAGGTGAAATTGGAGATGTGAACAGGAGCCATATCCCATAGGAACTTATATCATGTTTAACCTTTTCCCAACAGTTTGGATTCTGTCTTAAACCAAAAAGGAGCCACTAAATGGTGTTAGAGGAGAAAATATTTGAAACGAATAAAGACTATCATGACTGCTGTGTGGAGACTGGATGCCTAGAAAAGAATGAACGCAGTGAGAACAGTCAGCAATTGAGTGCACTTAAGTAGGTGAAAGGTAATAACTGTGCCCTTATTTAAGGGAGTGTCAACAGGAAAATGAACAGAGGACAAATTTAGGAGGTATTCAGGTAAGAAGTACAGAATGTGGAGGGGTGGGGAGGTGGGAAAAGAGCTGTCAAGGTTGGCTACCAAATTTTGGGCTTGACAAATGGTCTTTTTCTAGCAGGGCCCGGCAGCCTGTTGTAAGATTAGAGGACGCAAAAAGCTAAATTAAACTAGAGTTTTAGGGTTCTACGGGTGTGTGAGATCATGGGGCAAATGGGTGGAAGTTGTTGGAAAAAGAATAATTAAAAGATAAAGTATAAAACCTAATTTAAGTAAGGAAGTAAAGAGAGAGAAGTTAGAAGATAAGGGGTTCAAGGAACTGGAGGTCCTTTTCAGGCTGCAGAAGAGATGTAGTGAGTGAGAAACGAAAAAAATAATGGATTGTGGTCAACAAACAGGATGTTGAGACAGCAGAGTTGGAGCGGTTCCATGGGACAGAAGATCTGCAGTAATCCGAGAGCGATGACATGACCTACAATAACATCACGGGGCTAAATAGTAAATAGTAACTAATGCACAATGGAGGAAAACATCAAAAAGAGGAAAGGTGTTACCTTAGAGTCAATAGGATGTTGGATCAGGAAAGACAAACAGCTGAATGGGGAAAAGAGTACTGGACATAAAAGATGCACATGTCTGTCCCTCCTCCTTTCCCTTTCCCTCCAAGAGATGAGACTTGGAGAATTCGACTGCTCTCAGCGATGGTATATGGGGCTATGGTATCCTGGTATCTAGGCACTGAGAACCAGAAGACAGAGGCCCAGTGGTCACAGCCTATTCTCACGAAACTTGAGGGACCCTTATGTAAACTACCATATAAGGCTACAGGCCTGTGAAATGCTGTGGTTTCTGCATAATGCTCACACAGGAAAAAAGAGGGGCATAATGTTTCCTCCCACACTTGCATAAATCACAAAGGTCTTTACCCAATCGTTCATTCAAAAATTACGTATTGAATGCCAACTATGTGCCAGGCATACAGCACTGAGCAGGACAGATGTTGTCCTGCCTACTCAGGAGCTCAGACCTTGTCTCCAAGGATTTTAAAACCACCATTCTAACCTGAAGAGTAAAAAATCATGCCTGTGTTAGCCTGAAAAGACACCATGCTGGCAATGTAACTGGGGAAGTAATAAATAAAGCTAATGTGTGACAATTTTTTGTTAAGAAATAAGCAAATTACTCTACTTCTCACTATTCTTTTCTTGCATTAATACCTTGAAGGAAAAAATGTAAATTGGACAGAGTAAATATGCAAAATTGTTGGCATGTAGGGGACAATGTTTCTGCTATTCTAAAGATGCAGGACTCATTTTTGAGTCACAAAACAAATATATTAAGCATAGGAAAAAAGCTGTACTACCATACATGTAACCCAAATAAGTCACAATTTTAAGTAAATAAGTAATCATTTTATATGATATAAAAAATCCTAATAATTTAGATGTGAGATCATATTTACTTTAAATCCTTCCCCAGTAACAAGTAAAAGATGCCCAACCTTAAATATTCATAAAAGAAAATATTTACTCCTTTGTTTTTACTTTCCAAAAAAAACACACTGAAAATTGTTTACTAGTAGAAAGATTCAAATTTCTCTTCTCCATTGATAGTGGATTTTATTTTAGTGAATTTATAAACACACAGCTCATTAAAATCTTCAGTCTCAGCAAAACCTACAGAACATCAAGATAATTTTAATGCCAAATAGATCCCAAAAGAAAGTAAAATGTTTTTTCTTATACCAGCACAGCTACAGCACTCAGCTTAAAGCTATAAGGACAGATGTAATGTTTTGTGTGCCTGCCTGTTTATCTTCCTATTTATCAAACTCAATTTGAACATATTATTTTACATCAGACTGACATCATTTTAGCAGACTAAGACTTGGCCTACATATTACTGAATAAAGTATACAGTATCTGTGTTCGCCATAGAAATAATAATGAGGAAGAATCTCACATATGTGTGCATGTGCATATACAATATACGTATATATCCTACACCTCATACACCTCAAATATAACACAAGTTTTTTTTTTTTAATGATAGCAACAACCCAATGACCTGCCCACTGGCATGGCTAAAATATTAAACCACTAGGTCGTTTTACATGAACTTGAGCTCGATTGTTTCTTCGTTCTGCTTCAGAACCTCGTGTTCACGTGCGTGCAATTTCTACAGAAGCGGAAACATGGATGCTGTGGGTCAGTGAGCATTCCTTTCCAGGGTGCTTCTGAGATGAAGCCCCACGATTAACACAGGGCCCTTAATGATGGGCGGGGGACTAAGCATTCCAAGATTGGCCTGGATTCCTGCCAGAAGGGAGAGAAAAGAGTCTTTGTATGTGGACCTCTGAAGGGCGGGCATAAACATGTTAGTTGATACTTAACACCCAAATCCAGTGCCAGAACCGTTAGCTCCCCTCAATAGCCTACTCTGGTTTCAACTGTCCACGACAATGGAGCAGCCACCTCGATATACAAAACTTGCTCTTTAAACATCCTCAGAGGACTTCCCAAAATAGCAGCTGTTAGAAGCAAACAGATTCTAATTCATTGACATATGCAGACCTTTTAATGTTTTTCTGAAGACAAGTTTCCATTTTTTTGTACCTACTCCGTCTATGCATTTTTAATAATTACCTTGTAGATTACATGATGCAATCCCTCCAGGCACTTGAAGAAGGAGCCCCGGGATTCACAGTCAGATGAAATTGTTAGTTTTTACGGCAAGAGACTCAGCTAATTTAAGTGGTGAATTTTTCATACGTTTTTCCCCTGGTCTCCCTTCCCTGCTGTCCTGGCCCTCTTTCTTCTTCAGTACATTAAGAGATTCTGACGTGCCTGCAGCAACATCCGCGGATGGTGGCTGACTGTAGAGATGCCAGCCAGCCTTCCCCGCCGAGGAGCCCGGGCCGGGTATGCCGCCTCGGCAGAGCTCGCTCCCTCGGAATCCCCTCTGGGATCTCCCTTCCACCCGGGCTGGCTCTAATCTCACACCTTCAATAACTTTTGTGGGCTCGGTTTAGTTCCTGGCAGACAGTTATCTGTGTTACATAAATTCAACACGGAAAGTAAGCAACCTCCTATCTCTAGAGAACCATTGGCCAGGCAGGTTACTGCGGAGGCAGCTCCCGAAACTTCAGCTTATAAGTGGCCATGTGCAGCCAGATAAGAGAATAAAATGGCATGCTTACAGTTCAAAGGGCTTTGATTCCCTTCTCCCCATATTCATTCATGCAAAATAGTAATTCTACATTAAGAGGTCGTTGCGTGATTTATATATATATAAAAGACAATCTCATAGATGTCAGATGGTTAATACATTTTTTAATGAACCAGGATGTAACCCTGAAATGTCATTTTTCCACAAGCAGCTTGAATGTGGCCACTACAGGACACTGGCATAAACGTGGATGCTTATTTAGGAAGGCAGCATCCCTGTAAGTATCGGCAGCTCTAAATAGACAATTCCTAATGAGGAAATCATTTAATGGGTACCACTATAAAAAAACTATTAAATGTGAAATTATTTAATACATTTATAAAACTAAGTCTCTCTAAGAATACATATAATACTTTTAAAATATCAATATGATAATATAAAACTTGGATATGAGTAAGATGTAAAAATGCATTACTCTCAACTACCTTTTATTATTGTTAATTCTCCAACACTATAATGTATTTTATAGAATGATAATGTTTAGAAGTTTTATTTAATAAATTCCTTTACTTATTTAGAGTAAAATAACAGAGATACAGTGAGGAATGACACACTTGGTATAACTAGGAATTCTGGTAAAGGTGAAAGCAGACATTACAAACTTAACAAGCCTTTTGTGTGACCTAATTGCATTAGAATATATTAGTAAGGTTGCACAGTGTAGGTTTTATGTTTCATTAGAAAGGTCATCACTGATTTGGGTTGAATCATTAAAGAAAGGAGACCACATTAGCAGAGTGCTCTTCCAGGGGCTGAAGGATGAATATACTTTGCTTCATTAGAATTATCTCATTGTAACTCAATATTCTAATTCTACAGCAAGAAAAGACAATAAGAAAACTCTGAAGCCCCAGATTTCAATATTCCTCTTATTGTAAATGGATGGGTAATTGTACCATGACATTGTTTCTTTAAGACACAAACCTAGTACAATAAAGGCAACCAACCTATTTGTTCTTCTGATTATAATCAAAGATATCAACCACATGACATGCTAAATCATAGAAGACCTTACCCTCCAAATTGTACTGTTCTTTAACATTTGAACTGCTGTTTTAAAGATTCTTAATGCTATTTTAAAACAGTACAATTTTATATCCCAGAGATATTGAATCAAATACATTACAAAGTTTCTATGTATAATTCTTAGATGTTTCTATGGTTTTAACAAAAACACAAGTCTCAATGATCTTCAATTGGTATTACTTATAATTACCCCAGGAGGAAATTTTAGTTGCTGTGTTTCTATCACTAACGGCAAAGAGACACAAACATATGTAGTTACTCATCCCGGTAAGAATTTTGTTACAATCCTTAATTTCTATAAAAAGAATAATTAACTATCCTGTCATTTAATCTCCAGATTACATGGGCAGACCCTTGTGTTTGGCTCTTTTCATTTACAAAGAATGAAAATATGTAGATTATTTTAAATAATAAGCTTTATTGTAAGGATACTCAAGAGAGTAAGGAAGTACGAAAGACTTACGAAGGAGCTAAACATTACTTATGATCCCATTGCAATGCCAAACACTCCACAGAAGATCCAGGGCTCCATCATCAGTGCCTCAGTTTCCCTCTCATTCTCTCTCTACTTCATGGCTTCTGCTTATCTTCTTTCAGGGCTTCTCCTCACCTCTTTTGATCCCCACATCTTTTTACATATTTTCAAGTCAACAACCCTAATAGCAAAGATGACATTTGAGCAATTAGTTCTTATCCAAGTTGGAGGAACCACAAAGGAAGGAGTTTCTTACTGTGCCATCTCAAATGCTGACCTAGAATGTGCTCTTGGACTCAGTTACAGGTCTCAGGCCCAACTCTGGCTGTGGCCATAACAGCACGGCCACATGACAAAGCAGGAAATGTTTATGCAAGGAACTTCTTGCTCATAAAGGGACTATGGGTATGAGGGGAGCACCCCAGTACCATGAGTACTTATAATCTCAATATACAGCACAGAACACCTCACCAGAGAATACAGCATCACAGTATCCACCAACCACAAGCAAAGAGTCTAAAGGACTTGCAAACTATCCATTGCTGGAGAGGGACCAATGTGAATATCAAAAACTCTCATTAATACCATTCTGTCTTCACCCTTTATGGAATTTCTTATATTGAACTATTGTTTTTGTAGTCTGCCCTTAGCTTTCATATTAATTGGAGGGTGAGGGAGCCCTGTTTTTGAAAATCCTTTATTTCATTGGCTATAGGAATACTACTGAGGGGACCATTCAAGACTTTCTTACATGTAGTGCTATGACAGAAATTTCCTTTATGGCTATGTGCTAAGAAATATTATGTGCCTCAGAGAAAATGTTTGTTTTCTCATCTTGAACAATTACCCAGTTCTTCCTTTTCACATAGACCATTAGGAAATAAACCTTAATACAGAACACAGTTATTTCAACTGTGTCCTATTTTGTTTCTGATCTTGACTCTTGTTCTAATTCCTATTTTCCTCAATCCTACTTTTTAATATTTAATATTTTATCATTCTTCTTTTAAATTAATTTAAATCACTTGAGAAAATAGAGTATAGCAAATAATAATTTTTAAAGACACATATGACAAATATAGCCTAATATATAAAAAAAGAACATGATATTTGATCTTATGATACTAAATTTCTGAAATAATCACAAAGGTCACCTGATGTCTGTCTATTCCATTGAGCTAAGAATTCAGCTCAAAGCCACTGCAGAAGAAGACCTGACCACAAAGGACTATCATGAATATCAGAAGCAATTTTATATGTGAAAAATGTCACAAGTGGTCAACCTCTACATGCTTTCAAAGACCAATTTAAATTATCATAATTATTACTTAATCCCATAAAGTTTAAAGGCAACAACATTTCTAAAAACAATTTTGCCAAGGAAAATGCTATATAGAAATAAAACACCAAATTAAAACTGACCACAGTGTTGATGTAAATAGGAAGACAGAAATTGCCCAATATTTTGCTAATAATAGGGAAGGAGGTAATCAACATGATTAGGGTGCCTTTCTTATTGGGGAAAAAAAAAACTTAAAGTGCTGCAAAAACCCTATTTCTAGTGTTGTTACTATAGCTCGATAAGATAGAGTGAATAAATAATTACTGTTTTTAGCAGAAGGAGAATATATGGCAACCAAAAATGCTTAGTATAGATTCTGCTTCTCCAGTGTTCTTAAATAATAGTTTGCTCACTAGTACTTAATTTTCTCCTGTTTAACCCTAAACCACCATCAGTCTCTACCAAGAGGGCCTTAAGTAACCAGGTAGTCAGTAGCCCAAAACAATCCAGTCTCAAGAAAAAGTGAAAGATCCCAGTCAGTTGTGCAGGTCTAAGATTGAGCTCAGCTCATGTATGTCTTACTTTTCCAAACGTAGTTCGTTCATGTCGCACACATTCACATCCTTGTGTCTTCCACCAGACTGAGATAAGTCGCTATATCTGCTGATCCAGGTGACACGTTGCCTCACAAAATCAACAAGAATAATAAAATTAAAAAGAGATTTTCATTCAAGGCAGAAAAATTTTCAAAGTTATAAAAGAGACTACTAAGTTTCATATATCTCTCTAATGAAGATGAAAATCATGTTAAACACCAAATCACTTGTCTAATTACATCAGGAACTACTGTTCTGTATTTGTTAATGAAACGTGATGCCACTGTATTCACTGAGAGCCACAACAAAGTGAAGATATAACATTCTAATTATAAAAAAGCACTTGGTAAAATGGTTATATGCTTTGAACTGTAATAAAAATTAATAAAATTATGTAAATACAAACACAGTTACTGAAAACGTGGCACTCTAATTTTAGAACAGCCACAGAACATAATGACTTAAGAAACTTCAAACCATTTTTAACCTCATTCTCTTCACAGAGAGAAGACTAATGAGAAAATGTTTGTCTAAAGGGCTAATATTTGTTTTAATGTATTTACTTCATTGCTCTAAGTATGAAAGCCACCCCTATCCTTTTGGCAGTAAGGGTAAAATCTTAAATAAATGAATACGTAAGCACAAATTTTCCATCCACGAGCATTTCACAATCTTCCAGCTAAGTCGCCACTGATACATTCATAAATGTCTTAATGGCCTTACTAAGTAGAATCCTGTTATAGTGCAGAGCCAGAGGACACACAGAACCCCCATATTGTTTGCTTTCCAAGTTATAAGAAAAGAGATGCACCACACATCGCTATGTACACAGAGAACATGATTTGACCTCCATGATCAAATCCATGCTATAACCAGGTGCCTTGTAATAGGTTATTACCATAGTGGGTACTTACTGATTCTCCACAGTGGGCTTTGTTCTGTACTAATTTTTCATCCTGAAATCTCTTCATAGCATTCATGTTGACTCAAGAAATGCAGTGTCTTTAAAATTAACCTTAGGAATATATGTTCTATTAAATTTTCTTATAATTTAAACATGAAACTCATTATTAAAATTCATGTAGCCTACCTCTACATTTTAATTCCTTAAAATTAATATTTTCATTGGCTATGACAGAGATCAGTGAAATGATAAGCTTTCTAACTTTCATCACTTAACAATATCTTGGTCAAGAAGTGAATATGGCTCTAAACCAAATAAGCAATTTAAAAATTCTTCAAATGTTGTGTCTCTGAACCATCTGAATAAATACCATATTCTTTACTGACAGTCTTCAATGATAAATGTGCTTATTTGCAATACACTTACTCAAGGAGTTATAAAGGGACCAGAGATAATTTAAAATGTCCCTCCTTGCTTTAGTATGCAGGAAAAAAATACTACTTCAAGTCTGAAAATATATAATGGAGAGTATATCTTCCATTTGGTTCTGATTACTTTTTGTAATCTACCGGGAGTTAATATAAGAGCACATATCTTCTGTACTTCTATAGAGGAAGTCTCCCCTAAGGTAGGTATAAGAATTATACCAGCTACAGAGGATGTGAATTTACTCTGGTAAAATTGCTACAAATACACAATCAAAATTATAGGTATAATTTGGGGAATGAAAATTAGAAATATTTTTATTTTCAGTCACTTTTAGGGTGTGATTATGTCAACAATGAAGGATTTACTTAATCCATAAAAATATATCATTTATTTTGCTTTCAACATGGATCTTTTAAAAAAACACTTCAAATATCTAATATACTATAATAAAATGGGAGTAGTATTTAAAACACCCAGATTAAAATCTAAATGATAAATATTGCATGGTACTGCCCATCTGTTCTTTGTAATGTTTTCTAGTAATGCAGCATAGAGCATTTCAGCAAACCAATTCAAACACGAGGATTGCTACAGAGCAAAAGCTCTTGTCACTGTTTGTGATTGTCTAATGGTATATGGTCCAATCATAAAGGGCAGCTGACAGGCTGGTAAAAGAAATGAATTTTCTTCTTCCTCCTGACACATCAGGGTAAGGCCCCCTGCTGTAATGCAGAAAATCTTTTATGCAAAAAGAATACACCATCTTTCAACACATGATTACTATTCAGAAGATTCTGACTAGGTTTTTTGGTGCATTTTTTAAAATATTCATACAGAATTGCACAAAGAGCAAACTAGATCTAGGCTTATGCCTTATCTTCCCTACATAGTCATTCTATGACCCCGGGCCAAATACCTTTATTTCCAATGCCTTCATTTCCCCATCTTTGAAATGGGGATGATAATAATAATAAAATATGGTTCCCATCCTAGAATAAAATGAGAATCAACGAATATTTATTTATAAAATATTTCAGTCTATGTAGAAAAATGACACTAGTGAAGGGGACACAATGTTATCTTTTCAAACACTTAAAGAAATAACAACCATACTAAAAGCCTTAATCAAAAGTAAATTAAATATGTGCATAAAACATTTCAAATTTTAAATATTTTAGATACATTGCCTGAAATGTAAACATTTTCATTCCCCTTGGCACAGAGAGATCAAACAGAAAGGTTATAGTGTAAGTCCACGGAAGAACACTGTGCCTGTAAATGAAACTAACATTTAGTGTCTGTGGACGATGTGTTAAGTGCTGTGGTAAAAACTATACATTTATTTTCTCATTTAATCCTCACAACTTCCCTATGAAGGAACCTCTACTATTAATTTCATTCTATAAATGAAAAAAAACTGAAGCTTAGAGAATATTAAAAATTGTCCACTAGTTAAAATATTCATGGACGGAAGGATGTTTTGAACTTTTTAGGAACCCTGACAGTCAAGCCAGAGTCCACCCCAGCTTACACTTTTTTTTTAATTCAACTTTATTTTATTTGACCATGTTTGCAAACAGCCCCAGGACACTAACAATTACACCCTCAGAAAGGAATTACACTCCCCTTTCATCCCAACTTCAGTTGCATTTTCCTGTGGATCCCCAGCTTCCCAGGGCTCTGTAGCTTCTCTCGGCATGAAGGGCTCCTTCCATGATGGTGTGAACAGACTGGAACACCTGCGGGGCCCCCCAGAAAAAACTAACTAGGCCTTCAATGACCTCCTTTTGTAGGCTCAAGCTTGGAGTCCCTGGGCTTAGGTCTCTAATTCCCAGTCAAGGTCATCTACTTAGTTTTAAATTAGAAAATACCCAGTGTCTGAAGAATCCAGAAAAAACACTGAAACTCAGCGTTTATGTTTATAGGAGGGAAGGAAATTGTAAGGCATTTACATTTCATACCTAAACAGGAAAAGCAAAAGTATCTATCCATTCCAGACAATACACATTTCATTGAATCATTATTTCCATGACAAAAAATCATTTTGTAAACAATCATATGTGAATACTTCTAGAAGTTGCCAAGTCCCATGTCATAAAATTTATCATTAAACTCTGACATCCAGATAGCAGGATACAGAACAGAGTTATCCATGTCAGAAACTCTCTACCCTGCAAAAAAGAGGAACTGATGTTTTGGCGACTCTTTGTAAATCACCAATTTATCTACCACATTTTGTTATGGAAATGTATTCATTTTTCTGCACCAGCTTGCACTCTTACCTACTATGCTATGTGGTATTTATTCACTTGATGAGATAGCCGATATTTATGGAAAAGATGGGAGGGTGAAAACAACAAGGAGATTGGTAAGCTGGAGAGGAGGTAGGAGACTGGTACTCACCCAGGACTAAGACCTCAGTCCTCTCAATAAATCACAATAGGAGAGTGACTTCAACAGGAGAGAGACATTTAGGGGAGTTGAGGAGCAGGTGGGGAGGGGTTGTCAGAGCAGGCGGCAGGCGCGTGAGCCTCAACTAAATTGGTATGAGAATCAAGGAAGAACGAGGAAAAGGATCAGGCAGGTGGGCTTCCCCTGGGAGAGCCAAGTCCGATTATGCCATTAACCGAGGCGAGGCAGAGGTTGGGAGGCAGGCTGGAGGCGCTAGTCACCTGGGAAAGGGACCTCTGAAGGGAAGAGGTACTAATGAATGTGATTTATGTGAGTTCATGTTCATAAGGCTGTATAAATGCAAGTTGTTATTGCTTGAGGAGTCTTAAATTCACCAGAAAGAAAGTGTTACATAAGAGAGACATAGGAATAAGATATTCTGTGCAAATTAACTGGGGCTTGCTATTCTGTGGCTAAGGACATCCTACCTCTGGCTGAGTATCCCATTACCTGGTCCGAGATAGTCAGAAAATGGATTAGTGGTACTTTCAAAAGTGGAAGACAGAAATCTTCAAAGCACACTCTGACAGAGACAGAGGTGCTGTGGGAAATTTCTTAAAGATAAGGAATCTCCTGTCCTGGGGAAGGAATGGGGAAAGCAGGAGAAATACTGGAGGGGGAGCCCCAGGAGAAGTGAGGAGTCTGGATGGAGGCAGCATCCACAGGAGATTTCCAAAGCAGAGACTTAAATGCAAGTGTGAGGACATCTAAGGTGACTAAAATGTCAGGTTTTATCCTCATACACCAGTGTTTCTTGAATTGAGGTCCATGGCATATTCTGAAGAATCTAAGAGTTTTTAAGTTCAAGAAACACTGTCGAGCCCTAAAATACTTTCTGAGATTACCTAATTCTTTAAGAAATGTGTGTACCCGGGAGCCCTTTTATGAAAAAGAATAAAAAGCTATGACCAAGAAGTATACACAGAAGTGAATACACAAGGGGCCTTGAAGGTCAAGGTCAGCCTTTGGTCAGGTTGGAACAAAAAGGTCAGAACAGACAGTGAGTGTCTGGCCTGATCCACTCCACCTCACGGAGGGTCAGTCTGAGAAATGGCTGAACAGTTGGAAGGCTTTAGCGCCCTTGGTGAATAGCAATAAAGGAGACTCTGGTTATCAGTGTGGAAAGAGTACCATAACACAGAAGGCCTGGAGAAACCCTGTCAGGGACTTGGGAAAAAAATCAAAGGAGCCTGCCACAGGAGTTAGAGTTATGAAAAATCATCTGCCTAAAAAGTCAAAGATGATATTCCAACTTAACTTTATTACTTTCTTAATGAGTGTTTTCTTGTAGGCATATCTCTCACTATCAATGATATATATGAGATAAAAATAAATGTATTTATTACATATCTTTAAATGAGTGATCACAACATACTAATAACCACCAGTAGATTGCTAACTATTAATGGGCACAGTAGATAAATGAATACTTATAAATAAATACTTTCTTATAAATAAATACTTAATTGATTTATTACACTTAACACTATATTATTCTAAATTCAGAGACATCAGGCAGAGATTATATGGAAACCCTGGGACAAGTCCATGATACACCAATATATTAGGGCTTTAAATCTGATTTGGTCCTTAGAGCTAAATCAGAACCAAAGTGAAGTGAATGGTTCCAAGAAGAATGACTTAAATAGAATAGATTAATCCAGCACGTTGAAAACTGTTAACATTTTGACTCATTTCCAAGTACCTTCACTAAAACCAGGATGATATCTCTTAGGAAGAACCCATTGGTCAGTTAGTTTAATGACTAGTCTATCGTTTGAGGTGATATTTAAAATATTCAGGGGAAAACTGTTTTGAATCTTTTAAGAAGTCTCTTAAGAGCTATTGCAGAGGATTGGGAAGATTAACGTTATAAAATGTAACTTAAACCCAAAGTAAAGTGATTATTCTATAAAAGGAACTAGGGACAAATTCAGGTTTCATGGAAACCTAATCATACACAAGTCAGGGTCCTTTTGTAAATTTCTTTAAATTATGAATAAAAAAGCATATACCAAAGTGAATAGTTTCAAATGAAGCTAGTAGAGGCCCAGGCAAATAAGAGGTATAAAGGTTAAGCATCATTAGCTTCATAGTAAATCCACCTCCTGGAAGGAGCCAGAAATTATGATCTTCCTTCATCTCCTGAGTCACACAACACAGGGCCTGAGATCTTTTCACTGGAATAAATTAAAGGTTATCTTTCCTCATAATTAGGGCAGCAATAAAGAGAGGTTATTTGGCATTAAAATTAATATATCAAAATGATTTCTATAAGCTGCCAAGAACCAGGAATACAGTAATCAGGCAAGAGTTAGAGATAAATCATGGGTGATTCTATAGTTAAAAAAATTTTTTAATGAACACCATTTGTTAGAAAATAATGTGGTGCTATCTTGTAGAATTAAACATTCAATTGTTCTGCCCCTAGGTATGTGTGTGTGTATGTATGTATGTGTGCTATACAATTCTGCTGCTAAGCATGTGTGTGTGTATATATGTGTATATGTATATTATGTATGTATGTTAGAACAACTTTGCACATGTCCACCAAAAGGCATTACCAGAATGTTCAGAGTAGTGTTGTCTATAATAGCAAATAATGGTAATAATAGAAACACTCTAGATATTCACTACCAGAGTAGAAATAATTGTGGCTTATTTACTCAGTGGAATATTAGACGGCATTGAAAATACATAACAATATGGATCAATCTTAGAAACCACAATATTGAAGAAAAAATGGAAAGTCACAGAAGACTACGTAAAGTATGATACCATTTTAATAAACTTCAAAAACAAGAAATACAAAACAATATATTCTTTAGAAACACATACATATGTGGCAGAAACCAATTTTTAAAGCAAGGAAAAGATTAACACAAAACTCAGGTTAGCAGTAATCTCTCAGAAAATTGCAAAGGTACGAAATCAACCTAAGTGTCCATCAAGTGATGAGTGGATAAAGAAAATGTGACACACACACACACACACACACACACACACACAATGGAATACTACTCAGTCATAAAAAAGAATGAAATAATGTCTTTTGCAGCAACTTGGATGGGACTGGACACCATTATCCTAAGTGAAGTATCTCAGGAACAGAAAAACAAATACTGTGTGTTTTCACTTATAAGTGGGAGCTAAATGATGGGTATGCATGGCCATACAGAGTGATATAATGGACACCAGAAATTCAGAAGAGGGGAGGGTGGGAGGAGGAAGAGGGATGAAAAATTACCTGTTAGGTACAATGTACGCTATTTGGGTAATGGGTACATTAAAAGCCCTGACTTCACCACTATGCAATTCAACTATGTAACAAAAAAAAAAAACTACTTTGTACTCCCTATATATATTGAAATAATTTTTTTAAAACAGTGGAGAATGGTAAGAAATATACAGGTAGATGCAAGGATATTGACAACATTCTATACTGAAGTAAGATGGTGGATTCAAAAATGTGCTTCATTCTTGAGCTCAATATCTTAGTTCTATTATGTTCTAAAACAGTATATGTAACTATTTTAACCAATAAAAGTAAGGTTTAAATACAGAGCATTTTAATTATGTCTCGTCATATTTTTAGTCCCCTATCCTACTTTGACTACCAAAACTTGTTTTGGAAAAAATTAAAATAAGACCAAAGTTCTGTTCAAATTACAATGCTATGGCTTTTGGTTGATTTAACCAATCAAGCAGATGTGACGGTGTTCGTGCAATATATGCAGTATAGTCAGCATCTTTCAATTATTCAAATTTGTTTTTAATAA
>CAUYSK010003366.1:0-46445 GCA_963575035.1 Avahi laniger | reverse complement strand
ATTTCTTTCTATTTTTTGGTAGAGATGGGGTCTCGCTCTTGCTCAGGCTGGTCTCGAACTCCTGAGCTCAGAACGATCCGCCCACCTCGGCCTCCCAGAGTGCTAGGATTACAGGCGTGAGCCACCGCGCCCGGCCATATTTATATACTAACAAGAAACATATGGAAATTGAAATTAAAATCATAATACCATTTATAATCACTCCAAGAAAATGCAACACTTAGGTATAAATGTAACAAAACACATACAGGATTTTCACGCTGAAAACTGGAAAACATTGATGAAAGAAGTCAAAGAAGACCTAAATAAATGGAGAGACATATGGTGTTCACGGACTGGAAGACTCAGAGAACTGGTGATTTCGAAGAATTACCACATCTTGTAAACATTTTCCAGTTACCTGACTCCTGTTTGATCTGGATGGTAGGTTTGATACCAGGTGGCAAAGGAGACTGCTGAGGCTGTTGCTGATGGGACACTGGAGAAGGCTGGGCCACTTGTTGCTGTGTCTGTTGTTGCACTTGATGTAACTGCTGCTTAGGAGACTGTTGATGCTGTTTAGGGAACTGTGCAAGAATCTGAGTTGGGGCACCCACTAAGTTTTTGGGAGAAGGAAGTCTGGTTGATGCCATTTTGATTGCTGATGTAGACACACCTGCACAAGAGTAAGGGAAAAGAGAATTTGAAAGGCAAGCATAATTAAAGTTACTTCTGGTTATTATACTAGATAATAGTTTAAAGAGTAAATCAATAAAAACTATGATTTATTGAGTATCTAGTAAGTGTCAAATAAAATATGCGGTTCTTTACGTATTTGATATCTAGTGACAAACTCTGCAAGGGGAGGCATCATTGCTCTCAGATTCAAAAAGTGAATTGATTTTCCCTAGGTGAAGAGTTAGAATGAAAGAAACAAAATATCACACGTGATGTTCCCAGATCTGTTCTCAACAGATTTATTTAAGAAATTGTAGGTTCTCAATGTGAATAATGTAAGAATAAAGCACATTTATTAATTTTTGAATCTTATTTATAAGTAATACATTTTTCAAATATTATTTTTCAGGTTCAAATCAATTTAAACATGACATCAGATAAAGTAACACACTTAAACACTCATCTTTTGAACTATTTAGCAAGGTAAATAGTTTTTCTATATCTCATTTCTAATAATCTATAAGATAAAGTCATTTCTTGAAACTTCTAAGTGCTTCAGTAAATAATCATGTGAAAAATTTTTATATCTATAACAAAAAAATTCTGATGATAAGGTCCTTTTCAGTGCAATGCTAATATTAGCAAGCATACATAGATAAGAAGTACTAGTAACTTTCACTAAAGATGTATGAGTTTGAGAAATTCTTTCTTCTCTCAGATTTTTCATCTCTAATTTTTTTTTGTAATTAATCAACTACTCAACAGGACTATTATCTGTCAATGAGTTAATAAGTTAATATTCCTAACAGAGAGAACCTGGAATATAACTCATCATATTTACTTTTTAAGCACTGCTAAAACAATGAAAAAAATTAATAGTCTAATTCTCAAGTTCTTAGGATGTTTTTTTCACACCTTCCTCTACCAAATTCTCACCATGACAAATACACTCACTGTATTACAGAAAAATTTTAAATACAAGTATCACATTCTTATGTCTCTAGAGAATGATAAAAAAAGAGAAAGATAAACCTTGAGAATACATTCTGATTCTCTAAGGCCTCAGCTTCCTCATTTGTTGAATTTTTCTTTTGCCCTCTAAAAGTTGTAATGTGGATCAAGTAAGATCACAGATTGAGGAACACTTTGAGGAGACAAAAAGTGTAGTCAGAATCACCTGTAGGGCTTACTCACATTACTTACATAGTTTCCCACTTCTCCCACCCCAACCCCTCCTTGAATACCAGTGCAGCAGGGAGCCTTTTTGGTGCTATATATGTTCTGTATTGCTTAGTCTTGCTGAACTGAACTCTCTCTGGAGCCCCTTTCAGAGCTAACATTTTATGACTCAGTGAGTATAAAGTGTTATAAAAGTAAAAGATATTATTTTTAAACTATTTAAAAGCTTTAACTCTTATATTGTACTCATAATGTATGGTCTTATATTAACTGAAGCTAACTGTGCACATGGGTAACTAACTAAACTATGATCTCCATATACTTTTGTATAGGAAAAATATCTGATGTAAAACCATACAAGGTTACTTTAGAATCAGAGAATTGTACTTAAGCCATGCTTCAATACATAAACACATAATAGCTATGTGATCTGATTAAAGTACTTAATCTCTCTGAAAATTCATTCAATAAAAATTTATTGAGTACATACTTTATATGCTAGATCCTGGGGAAACTATTTTGTACCCATGAAACAGTCCCTACCTTCAGGAAGGTTAAAATTTAGAGTAGACAATCACATGATCACACATGTCTATCATTACAAACTAATAAATGCTACTTTTATTTTAACAAGTACAGGGTCCTCTTCCTCTTCTTTTGCCCTTAGCTTCCCAAAGCATTCAGTACTAAAGTCATCAGGTGGCGCAAAGCAAAATGGACAGCTACACAGCTTAGCAGAAGAGTGACCTAAAGCATGAGGTGCCAGAACCCACTGAGGAGACGGGCCTAGCATAGGAGTCAGAATGAGAGTAGGATGAGGAGGGTGTCCATACTGAGGGCAGTTCATGGGGCAGCTTAGCATGTAGTTAGAACCCAAGTGGGATGAAAAGAGCTTCTATGAATGTGAGCCAGCTACACAGGGTCTCAAAGTTTGAGCAGGGTGTCCATAGGAAGTGGTGGGTAGGGTGGGTATCAGAGTCCAAACTAGGTAAGGGCTTTTGGGTAGGAAGGCCACCCAGCACAGGTATCAGAGCTCACCCAGGTGAGATAGGCATCAATGCAAAGGGGTGGGTGGAGGAGGGTGTCAGAACTTAGGTGAGGTGAGGTAGGAATATACAGGATGTCAGAGCCCGAGTGGAGTGAGGAGAGCATCTGCACAGGGGAGGGGCAACAGCAGTAATGATGAGCGACTGGTTACATACCAGAGGACTGATAAAATATGTATATTCAAGATAATAGAAACTACGTTTTTCCAGTGAAGGGAAGGGAGTAAACCATAATTAACATGCACTGTTTGATTAAAATTGGATGTATCAGGCCGGGCGCAGTGGCTCACGCCTGTAATCCTAGCCCCCTGGGAGGCCGAGGCGGGCAGATTGTGTGAGCTCAGGAGTTCAAAACCAGCCTGAGCAAGAGCGAGATCCTGTCTCTACTAAAATTAGAAAGAAATTAATTGGACAACTAAAAATATATAGAAAAAAAAATTAGTCAGGCATAGTGGCGCATGCCTGTAGTCCCAGCTACTCGGGAGGCTGAGGCAGAAGGATTGCTTGAGCCCAGGAGTTTGAGGTTGCTATGAGCTAGAATGACGCCACGGCACTCTAGCCCAGGCAACACAGTGAGACTCTGTCTCAAAAAAAAAAAAAAAAAAAATGGATGCATCAATTTGAACTCACAATTTTCAATATATAGAAATAAATACAGATATAAATATGAGTGTTTATGTACACATTCCCTGGCAATGAGCATATTTAGCGCCGCCATGGCCGGCTACTTTTTCTATTTTTACTAGAGATGGGGTCTCGCTCTCGCTCTGGCATCGAACTCCTGAGCTTAAACAATCCACCCTTCTTGGTCTCCCAGAGTGCTAGGATTATAGGCGTGAGCCGCTGTGCCCGGCCAATCCATGCCTTTTTGTTAACATTAATAATGAACTGGTAAGAAATTCACTCCTTGAAAACAGAGAATATGCAAGCTTTTGCTTATCACAGAAAGTTTACACTTATGTGTGCCTTCTGCATTAGCACAACCCAGCAGTTATTCTGTCCTTGGCATCCTTGATTCCTGTAGGGGCGGTCTCATTAGCTGTAGTTAGTGTCTTTCTGGGGGCAGTAGCACCAAAACAGTGATGTTTCATCAGCATTACTGACTTGTTCTGGCATCCAATTGCCATTAGCAATGACCCTAACAAATGTATCAGTGAATTTCTTGCTGCTTCATGACCAGCAGATGTTTTATCACAATAAATTTTCTAGAATTTAATGCCATATCTCTTCTTAAATTTCTACAACCAGCCTGTTGAATATTCAGTTCTCTTCAATCTTCAGTTCATCATGATAAATCTTTGCTTGTTTCATGATCAGCATACCATGAATGACTAAGTTCACTGCAACAGTGATGGATCCACTCTTTCAATACGTGACTGAGATTTTCATTTTTAGCTTCATGTAGTGTTTTTCTATTTTTCACTAACTTCTGTTCATCACTCTCAGCATAGAATTTCAACAGCTTATCCTTTTGTTTCTTCAGGTCATTTAGGTGGTCATTCCAACACCACACTCTTATGTAAGACGTTTCCCACTTACACCACTATCCAGTTTCTCCAACAGCTTGACTTTCTGTGCTATCAAGATAAATGTTTCCCCTTTTTCTTATCACTGTTACCCTATAGAGGTACCTACAGGTCTTTTTGACATTCTTCAACAGTATCTTTATACCACAGAACAGAGAATAAGCAAACACAGTAAGCAATGCACATAGGTCTTGGCCCTGTATGAAGCATTGTAGGGAACCTGTCATTGGCACATTCAGCCTACATACATATCATTTTATGACCCTTTGTGGGTGTACTTGCATGGGGAATCTAGGAGTGCAAGGAAAACAAACACAGCTAAAGGGGACTGGAAGACTCTTTCTTAAAATTTTTCATTATGAGTCCATAATAGTTGTATATCTTTATAGGGTTCAAGTGATGTTTTGATACAGACATACAATGTCAATTAATCAAATCAAGGTAAATGGGTTATCCATTGCCTAGGGCATTTAACATTTCTTTGTGTTAGGAACATTACAATTCCAATTTCTTTTAGGTATTTTAAATCATACCCTAACTTACTGTTGATTACTATCACTTTGTTGTGACATTCATTCTACCTAACTACATTTTTGTACTCATTAACCATATCAACTTTACCCCCTCACCCCCACTACACTTCACAGCCTCTGGTAACCATCATTCTACTCTCTGTCTCCATGAGATCAATTGTTTTTAATATTTAGCTCCCACATATGAGCAAGAATATACAAGATTCATCTTTCTGTGTTTGGCTTACTGCACTTAACATAATGTTCTCCAGTTCTACCCATGCTGCTGTAAACAGCAGGATTTCATTCTTTTGTGGCTACATAATATTCCATTGTGTATATGAACCACAATTTCTTTATCCATTCATCTGCAGATGGACACTTAGGTTGATTCTGAAACTTGAATGCTGTGAAAAGTGCTGCAATAAACATGGGAGTGCAGATGTCTTTTCGATATACTGAATTCCCATCCTTTGGCTATATACCCAACAGTGGGATTCTTGGGTCATATAATAGATCCATTTTTAGTTTTTTGAGGAACTTCCATATGTTTTCCATAGCGGTTGCACTAATTTACATTCCCACCAACAGTGTATGAGGGTTCCCCTTTCTCCGCATCCTCACCAGCATTTGTTATTGCCTGTCTTTTTGATAAAAGCCATTTCAACAGGGGTGAAATGATATCTCATTATAGTTCTGATTTGCATTTCTCTGATGATTTAACAATGTTGAACATTTTGTCATACACCTGTTGGCCGTTTGTGTGTCTTACTCTGAGAAATGTCTATTCAGATCCTTTACCCATTTATTAATTGGATCATTTGATTTTTTTCTCTCAAGTTGTTGGATATATTAATATATTCTAGTTATTAATTCTCTTGGAAGATGAGTAGTTTGCAAATATTTTCTCCAATTCTGTGGGTTATCTCTTCACTTTGTTGGTAGTTTCCTTTGATGTGCAGAAGCTTTTTAGCTTGATGTGACTCCCATTTGTCCAATTTTGCTTTGGTTGCTTGTGCTTTGGGGGTATTATTCAAGAAATCTTTGGCCAGACCAAAGTCCTGAAGTATTTCCCTAATGTTTTCTTTTAGTGGTTTCATAGTTTCGGGTCTTAGATTTAAGTTTTTAATTCATTTTGATCTGATTTTTGTATATGGTGATAGAGAAGGGTCTAGTTTCATTCTTCTGCATATGGATATCCAATTTTCCCAGCATCATTTATTGAAGAGACTGTCCTTTCCCCACTGTTACGTTCTTGGCACCTTTGTCAAAAGATGAGTTCACCATAGATGTGTGGATTTATTTCTGGGTTGTCTCTTCTGTTCCATTGGTCTATGTGTCTGTTTTTATGCCAGTATCATGCTCTTTTGGTTACTACAGCTCTGTAGTATAATTTGAAGTCAGGTAATGTGATTCCTCCAGTTTTGTTCTTTTTGCTCAGGATCACTTTGGCTATTCTGTGTCTTTTGTAGTTTCATATAAATTTTAGGATTATTTTTTCTATTTCTGTGACGAATGTCATTAGCATTTTGATGGGGATTGTACTAAATCTGTAGATTGCTTTGGGTAGTATGGACATTTTAATAATATTGATTCTTGCAATCCATGAACATGAAATATCTTTCCATTTTTTATGTCCTCTTCAACTTCTGTCATCAATGCTTTATAGTTTGCATTACAGAGCTTGTTCCATTTCTTTGGTTAAGTTTAGTCCTAGGTATTTTATTTTATTTGTAACTATTGTAAATGGGATTACTCTCTTAGTTTTTTTGTCAGATTGTTTACTGTTGGCATATAGAAATGCTACTGGTTTTTGTATGTTGACTTTGTAACCTGCAACTTTACTGAATTTGTTTAACAGTTTAATAGTTTTTGGGTCGAGTCCTTAGGTTTCTCTAGATAATAGGATCATGTCGTCTACAAACACAGATAAGTTGACTTCTTCCTTTCCAATCTGGATGCCCTATATTTCTTTCTCCCATCTGATTGCTCTAGTTAGAACTTCCAGTACTATGCTGAACAACAGTGGTTAAAGTGGGCATTCTTGTCTTGTTCCAGGTCTTAGAGGAAAGGCTTTTAGTTTTCCACCACTCAGTATGATACTAGCTATCCCACAACTGTCATATATGGATTTTATTGTATTGAGGTAAGTTCCTTCTATACCCAGTTTTTTGAGGGTTTTTATCATGAAGGGATATTTAATTTTATCAAATGCTTTTTCATCATCAACTGAAATGATCATATGGTTTGTGTTCTTCATTCTGTTGATACATCATACAGCATATGATATATCATATGATTGATTTGCATATGTTGAACTATCCTTGCATCCCTAGGATGAAACCCACTTGATCATGATGAATAATCTTTTCAATATGCTACTGAAGTCATTTGCTACAATTTTGGTGAAGATTTTTGCTTCTATGTTCAGAGATATTGGCCTATAGTTTTCTTTTGGTATCAGGGTGATACAGGCTTTGTAGAATGAGTTTGGGAGCATCCCCTCCTCAATTTTTAGGAATAATTTAAGTAGGATTGGTATTAGTTCTTCTTTGAATACCTGGGAGGATTCAACAGTAAAGCCATCGGGCTCCTGGGCTTTTCTTTGATGGGAGACTTTTTAATTACTGCTTCTATCTTATTACTTGTTGTATGTTTATTCAGGTTTTGGATTTCCTCCTGGTTCTATCTTGGTTGGTTATATGTGCCTAGGAATTTATTAATTTCTTCTAGGTTTTCCAATTTATTGGTATATAGTTGTTCATAGCACTCTCTAATGATCCTTTGTGTTTCTGCAGTATTCGTTGTAATGTCTCCTTTTTCATCTCTGATTTTATATATGAAATATTTGGGCTTTCTTTTTTCCTAGTTAGTCTGGCTAAAGGCGGGTCTTTGTTGTTTATCTTTTCAAAAAAGATAAATTTTTTGTTTCATTGATCTTTTGTATCGTTTTCTTCATTTCAATTTCTTTTATTTCGGCTCTGATCTTTATTATTTCCTTTCTTCTACTAATTTTGGGTTTAGTTTGCTCTTGTTCTAATTCTTTGAGATGCATTGTTAGGTTGTTTATTTGAAGCTTTTCTACTTTTTTGATATAGGCACTTACTGCTATAAACTTTCCTCTTACTATTGTTTTTGCTATATCCCACAGGTTTTGATATGTTGCATTTTCATTTTCATTTGTTTCAAGAAATTATTTAATTTCATTCTTAATCTCTTCATTGACCTGCTGGACATTCAGGAGCATATTGTTTCATTTCCATGTTTGCATATTTTCCAGTGTTTCTCTTTTTATAGATTTCTAGTTTTATTCTATCGTGGTCAGAGAAAATAATTAGCATTTCAACTTTTTTGAATTTTTTGAGACTTGTTTTGTGGCCTATCATATAGTTTGTCCTTGAGAATGATCCATGAGCTGAGGAGAAGAATGTAAATTCTGTAGCCGTTGGATGAAACATTCTGTAAATATCTATTAGGTCCATTTGGTCTATAGTGCAGATTAAGTCCAATGCTTCATTGTTGATTTTCTGTCTAGATGATCTGTCCAATGCTGAAAGTGGCATCTGATAATATGTGCATTATATATATCTGGGTATACCAGTGTTGGAAGCATATATATTTAGAATTGTTATATCCTCTTGCTGAATTGACTCCTTTACCATTATATAATGACCTTCTTTGTCTCTTTTAACAGTTTTTGTCTTGAAAGCTATTTTATCTGATACTCCTGCTCTTTTTGGTTTCCATTTGCATGGAATGTTTTTCCATCCCTTTATTTTCAGTCTATGTGTGTCTTTATAGGTGAAGTGTGTTTCTTGAAGACAACATATAGTTGGCTCTTTTTTTTTAATCCATTCAACCACTCTGTCTTTTGATTTGAGAGTTTAGTTCATTCACATTCAATGTTATCATTATTAGGTAAGGACTTACTACTGCCAAGTTATTTGATTTCTGATTGTTTTGTGGTCCTCTCTTTTTTTCTTACTTACTTCCTGTCTCCCTTTGTTAAAAGTGATTTTCTCTGTAGTGTGTTTTAATTTCTTGCTTTTTTACTTTTTGTGTATCTGTTGTAGGCTTTTTGATTTGAGGTTATCAGGAGGCTTGCAAAAAAATATTTTGTAATCCATTATTTTAAGCATATGACAACTCTGCTTATAAACAAACAAAGAAAACACTAACAGAAATTCTACCCTTTAACTCTATCCTCCCTACTTTTTAACTTTTTTGTTTCCATCCATTTCTTTTTATACTATCTATCTCTCAAAAAATCGTTATTTTGGACAGGTTTGTCCTTTTAGTCTTCCTACTCAAGACACTGCAATTACAGCAAGAGTATTCTGTATTTGTATGCTTATCGTCACCAATGAGTTGTATACCTTCAGAAGATTTCTTATCGTTCATTAACGTCCTTTTCTTTCAGACTGAAGAATTCCTTTTAGCATTTCTTGTAGGACAGGTCTAGTGTTGATGAAATCCCTCAGCTTTTGTTCGTCAAGGAAAGTTATTTCTCCTTCATGTCTGAAGGATATTTTTGCAGGATATAATGTTCTAGGGTTAAGGATTTTTTCCTTCAGCACTGCAAATATGTCATGCCACTCACTCCTGGCCTGTAAGGTTTCCACTGAGAACTCTACTGCCAGATGTATAACTTTTATAAGTTATTTTTTTCTTTCTTGTTGCTTCCATTAGGATCTTTTCATTATCTGTGACCTTTGGGAGCTTGATTATTAAACGCCTTGAGGTAGCCTTGTTTGGGTTAAATCTGCTTGGTGTTCTATGATCTTGTACCTGTATATTGACATCTTTCTTAGGTTTGGAAAGTTCTCTGTCATTATTTCTTTGAATAAACATTCTATCCCAATCTCTCTCTCTATCTTCTCTTTAAGGTCAGTAACTCTTAGATTTGCTCTTTTGAGGCTATTTTCTAGATCTTGTTGGTGTACTTCATTCTTATTTCTTCTTTCTTTTTTCTCTTCTAACTGTGTATTTTCAAATAGCCTGTCTTCAAGCTCACTAATTCTTTCTTCTGTTTGGTTAATTCTGCTATTAAGAAACTCATGCATTTCTCAGTTTGTCAATTGAATTCCTGAACTCTAGAATTTCTGCTTGATTTTTTTTTTATTAACAAGCAGTCACTCACCAATTTACTGCTATTAAGATCCTTTCCCCTCTACCACCAGCTGCTCCTACAAGAATAACCAGAGATACATCAGCTTTAAAACAGTCTGTCTCTAGTAGATCATAGAAGCAGACTCTGAATATCCTTGTCTCCCAGGTACCCACACAGGAACTGCTAAAAAAAGTCCTGCAGTCAGAATTACAAAATGTAGTCTATGTGTTGCCATTTCCACTAACATTTACATTTTTAAAAATAAAGTGCCTTCATTTCTTAGCACTAATAATATCTAAAGTAAATATCTCAAATAGAAACAAAATAATTACATAGTTTCCTTGAGTATCTACAGAACATTTACTTTCACATCCCTCATTCTCTATTAACTTCCAGTGACTTTTTAAGAGAAAGCTCTGAGATGTCATGTCCAGTTCCGTTATAACTATGTTAGGCTCAGAGAGATATAGAATACTTAGAAACAAAACAGAAAAAATGGAGGAAGTCATAAGTTCCCAAGAGACTCAGATATCAGGAGAAAATTAAGAATGAAAAATAGAAGCATGGAATATTCATTTTGCCTGAAGATATTTCATTAGTGACCAAGAGAAACACCTCTCGTTTCAAATAATAACATCTTCCTTGGAAGAACAGTAATCTTTCTAATACAGTAAAACTTTAGCAAACTGTTTTATGAGTACTAGAAGGAAAAACAACTATCAATAGGTGATAATTGACATTACTTTTGATATAGGGGCCAGTCAGGTGAAGAGTCAGGTGGCCTTTCCTTCTCTCAGTTTCAAATTTTGAAATAGTGAATTCAGAACATGTTTGCAACCAGCATTTTAACTGACTCTATATAAAAATTATTTCTAGGTCAGGTGCAGTGGCTCACACCTGTAACCCTAGCACTCTAGGAGGCTGAGGCAGGAGGACTGCTTGAGCTCTGAAGTTCAAGACCAGCGTGAGCAAGACCCCTTCTCTATTAAAACAGAAAAAATGAGCCGGGCGTGGTGGCACGTGCCTATAGTCCCAGCTATTTAGGAGGCTGAGGCAGGAGGATCGCTTGAGGCGAGGAGTTTGAGGTTGCTGTGAACTAGGCTGACACCACTGCACTCTAGCCTGGCAAGAGTGAGACTCTTGTCTCAAAAAAAAAAAAAAAATTATTTCTATATTTAACAAGACTATATTACACTTTACTGCTGTACAAGTAGAAATGTTGGAATGATTTTTTTAATTACTTCAGGTAACACATAAAAGGAAATTTAAGGCCTGCTATTTCCTGTCATTGATGGAGACAGTAAATGGGTATCGCAGCCAGAAAATGACAGATGCTCCTATATTCTACTGTAACCACTGTAGAGTGAAGGAATACTGACTGTAATCCATATCTATGTAACTTCTTCCTTGCTAACAGTTACATAGGACATATTATACATTACTAAAACAATCAAGATATTATGTTTTCCTATTTGAGTGTTTGCATTCACTACTAGTTCATAAACTATTTCCAAGCCCCAGTCTATCTTAAGCTATATATTATTCAAGTAAAACTCAATGAAAACTAATACCAAGTATCTTTCTATATTGCTTCTGTGCTCCCTTTGACAGACTAGAAATGTGAGTATGAATCCTATATAATAAATGCTTCCCTCTGATCCCTGTCTCAAGATTTACCAACACAGTAAAAAGACAATTTCTGACAGTACACTGCTTGCCTTTCATATGGGAGAAACACAAAGACATAGAGAGAACTAACTGATTTAAGTTAAAATGGAACTGAGGTTTCCACATTTCTTTTCCTCTGCTATTAAGTTATCCTTGAGTTCAATTTCAGTTCCTCTTCACAATACTTCCATCATCTACCAATACAGAAAATTTAGGAGACTGAAGAAAAGACAAATGGCATGTCCTTGAAACCATCTTCTTCCCCCTACTTCTTATCACTTACTTTGAAGAGGTTGTGTACTTGACATTTCCTCTGAAAAACCTATAGTAATATAATTTCATGTTTCTCATTTAACATTTTCATTATATTAAAGATATTCGTATAGTCCTTTCAAATTTGTTGTGACAAGATTTAACCTACATTTTCTGAATGTTAATTGCCTAGGTTATTAAGTGCTACTCATTTGAAAAACACTTGAGGTAAGCATATTAATATAAGAAAACTGAGTAACCCACTATCTTGACATTTTCAAACTGAAGGTGGCGATGGGGGGTGGGAGCAAGAGTGGTAATCTCTGATCTAACAGTAGGGACCTGCACACCCAAAGCAGAAAAACATACCTACAGAGTTTTCTTCAAAATTCTGACCCACCACCACCAACAGAATTAAATGGTGAATCACCACTCACCTTGTGCTACTGTTGACATGACCACAGACGGTGTAGAGGACACCACAGCTGTTACTGCAACTGTATTAGGAACAGGCGATGGCGTAGAACTGCTGCTGCCACTGCTGTTATTACTGACCAGAGAGGACTGTGAAGCAGTTATAACAACTGGCGGCTTCTGGGTTGTGGAAGCAATGACTGATGTTGGTACAAGCTTAGTGACTGCTGCATAGTTATGGGATTTGGAGAGAATGTTGGGCACGAAGGTTGAACTTGGTGATGTGGTCACTATAATAACCTAAGGAAGGGAAAATAAGTTACTTTCATATACCCACTGTACTACTAATGTATGCAGACTCACAGTTAGTTATATACAATGTAAAAATAGCTTATGAAACATGAAGAAACAATTTAACAGAGAGGAATATACAAATAAAAATATATGAAAGCTTTCCTTTACTAGTAATCATAAAAATGTATTTAATAGCAACAACTTTTACCAATCAAATATTTTAGAAGATAACATTCAGTACTGTGCAAGATATAGCAAAGTAAACATTTCAATATACTGCTGAGGGTATATAAACTGTCGTAATCTTTCTAGAAGGTGATTTAGATATTTATTCATTTATGAATATTTATTGAGCATCTACTATGTGCCAGGCATGGTTCTAGATGCTGGTAAATAGAACAATGAACAAAACAAACAAAGTTCATACTTCCAAAGAGCTCACATTCTAGTAGGGGGAGAGAAACAATGAACAAAAAAGGAAATATATGTAAAATAGAGAGAAATGGAAGACACAATAAAGTAGGGTAAGAGAATAAAGAATCATGGGATTCTTTTTTATAACATACTGAATAAAGACCTCTCTATAAGGTTACATTTGAGCAGAAACCAGAAAGAAATAGGGATACGAGCCATGCTGCTACATAGAAGAGCATTTAATAACACAGGGAGCAGGCCCTGAGGCAGAAGCAAGCTTGGTATATTCAAGAAACTTTAAAGATCTAATAAACGGGATAGGAATTTATAAGGTAAAGAGTAGTGGGTGACAATTACAGAGAAGTAATGGAGGATTAGATCAAGTAAAATCATGTTGACAGTATATACCCTTAATATGATGTGATGAAACTGGCGCTTTCTCTCTGTGGTCTTCCTCCAAAAAACCCATAATCCTAGTCTAATCATGAGAAAAACATTCAAATTCTAATAGGTGGGCATCTACAAAATACTTGACCAGTACTCCTCAAAAGTTATCAAAAACAAGGAAAGTCTGAGAAACTTTCACAGTTGAGAGGAGCCTAAAGAGACATGATAAGGAAATATAATGTGGTATCCTAGAACAGAAAAAGACAATAGGTAAAAACCAAGGAAATTAATATTATCTGTTAATTATAACAAAGGTATTATACTAATGTAAAATGTTAAAATAGAGGAAATTGGGTCTAGGATATATGAAAACTCTGCATTATCTTCTCAATTTTTCTGTAAATTTAAAATTGTTCTAAAAAATATCTTTTTAAAAATAATCATTACTCTATCTGCTAGGTAAAAAGTATAATAGGGCAATGAAGGTAGAAACAGGGAGACAATTAGGAAGCTCCTGTGACAAACCAAGCAGAGACGGTGATCAAAGTGTTTACGGTGGAAGTAGTGAAAAGTGAACAGATTCTGAATATATTTTAAGGTTAAAACCAACAGCGTATGTTCATAGGTCGATATGAAGAATGGAGAAAAAAGGAAGAAAAGAAATGTCAAGGTTCAGTTAATATAGCTAGAAAACTGTAGATGATCTAGAAACAAAAGCATTTCAGACAGAGAGAACACTATGGAGTAAAGGACCTAATGTCAGAATTAGCTTGATGTAGTTAAAAACAGAAAGAAAGCCAGTGAAGCAAAAGCATATAGGGCAAGGAGGCATTGGAAAAGTAAGCAAAGGCCACCATCAAATAGAGTAAAAAAATTTAGATTTTATACTAAGTTTCATGGGAAGCCAAGGGAGCATTTTAAGTAGGGAAAAAAAAAATTTGATTTATATTTTAAAAGATCACTCTACCTGCTATATGTTGAGAGGCCAAGAGTAGAAGCAGTGAGACCAGTTAAGAAGCTATTGCAATAGACCGAGCAATAATGATAGAGGCTGCTTGGACTGGGGTGTTAGTAGGGAAATAAAGAGAAGTGATCAGATTCAGATTATTTTGAAAGGCAGAGACTAAGAATTGTTGATGAATGGAAATGGCAGGGTTGAGGAAAAGAAGAAAATCAAGAGTAGCTCCTATAGCTAATATATATTAGATTATTTAAATCTCCCAAAAATCGTATGATGCAGATACTATTATTATCCCCATTTTACAGTTGAGAAAACAAAAATTACTTATAAATTTGTAGTATCACAGTTTTATTCTGGGGTGAGTATAATGCTGGTATAGTGAAACCCAAAACAGAGCCAGATTATCTCCTTTCT
This sequence comes from Avahi laniger, assembly GCA_963575035.1. Lineage (NCBI taxonomy): Eukaryota > Metazoa > Chordata > Mammalia > Primates > Indriidae > Avahi > Avahi laniger. Next base: position 31,611 of record CAUYSK010003366.1, on the reverse strand, counting down.
CTTCCCCTGAAATTATTTGTACCTACTTCGGATAGAAAAAGTGTTTTGAAACAGTTAGTAGCTACATCTCAAAGAAGCTTTGGCCATAATATTGTTATTTATGTATCTTCAGAGCTACAGAGAATTACAAAATATAAGTACTTGTTCATTACTTTAAGGAGTTTGTTAATTATTTAAGGAGTCAAGAAAGATACCTAAGTCTTGACCAGTAAACACCTATATAGAGTTGACCAGCATACTTACATATAAACTCGATCAGTAAATATCTACATAGCATTATTAGAAAAACAACAACGAACCATTGTACAAACTGAGAAGTAGATCAATATGGTAAAAAGATCGCAAGCTTAAGTCAAATAAACCTGCACTTAGATCCTGCCTCTGCCATTTATAAATGGCAAGCCCCTGGACAAGTTAAAATCTCCAGGCTCCAATTTTCATCTAAAAATGGGGATAATAATACCTACCTTGCAAAATCATTACAAGGATTAAATGAGATAATGATGTTAAGGATCTGGCATAGTGCTAGGCACATAGCAGGTGGTCAATATTTGGCAGTCAACAAATGGTACTTATTAGTAGCTTATTACTACTACTTAAATGTTAAAAAGATATCAGTAAAGACATTACACATCAAATCAATTGCAAAGTGTATTTCAATGTACTTTATTTTTGTTTCATTAAAAATTTTCTTTTATCTTTTCCCTAACTTCTGATACCTCCCAGAATCCAAAGAACTCACAGCTACTACCACAGCCAAACCATTAGAGTAATGGCAATTAGCTCTCACTTTTGCCGGTTCTGAACTAATAGCAGTAGCTTCCTGGAGCACAATGCTTATAAGGACTGTGAGGCACAGATGAGGATTTGCCAAGGCTTGGCAGGAAAGTATGCCACAGTTAATTCGCAATGTCTGTCATGGGCAAGGGAAAGGGAAATGTTTACACTTGTGTCAAATATTTATAATTTCAGAACTAGAATATGCAAGCAGGCTTCTAACATTAAGACAACAAAACTTCAGCAAAATAAATCTAGAGTCTTAAAGAGTAGGTTTTAGGTTATAGATACAAATGATAAAATGTATTTTGAGATTTCAGTCTGCAAGATGATTTCTGATCTGAAAAGGGGTTATCCAAAATTAGAGCTCCACCCTGGAGAAAATCTACTTGACTTTAAAGTTACTTATTACAACAGGGGAAATATAGGGGTTTTGAAACCACGTGAACCAAACAGTGTTTATTCAGGCCATAATTCAAATTACTGACCTTCTAGCACTCACAAAAACTCCTTAAGAGTGCTGGGACTTGCACCCTAAGGACAAAATGAAAAATATCAATCAAGCACATGAAAGCATAAAGCTACATTCTGCTGCTTTATTTATATAAGTGCTGCATCAATGTTATATTTAAAAGGAAGGCACCACATTAACATAGGTGGAAATTTGTCTACCTTGGAAATAAATGATCTATTTGAATTTGAATGAAGTCCACAAATTCATAAATAATTATACTTGATATAAAAGTCGACTGTACCTAAAATAATTCCTAAGTTGCCTTACACAGGATTTGTGAGAAATCCAAGGTAAATACAATAATGGCAATAGCCTTGGATAGATTTCTGAAAAATTCAATTACCCAGGCAAAAGGAAAACAAAACAAAACACCCCAAGTGAGTCCTATCGGTCCTACCTGTACTCAGCTTGTCCACAAAATAAAACTGATGGCATTGAGTACACACGAAGTAAAAAAAATACAGTTTTACACCTGGAATATAACAGATGCTCGATAAATATTTGGGGAATGAATGAGTCTTAGTTTTAACTTAATCTGTTTTAAATGTTTATTTTTTTTTTAGACACAGTAAGACACATCTAAGGTTCTGAGCCTGAAATCTCACAGTATGGCTCATATATGACTTTGGAGATGAATATGCCCATTTATAAACATCATAAGTTTGAAAACCTCAACTATCCACTCTCAACTGAAAATGCAGAAAAAAAAACAAAAGATATGATAAAGCCAATGAATTGTTAAAAAAAAGTTCACAAACTTCACTGAATAGGTGAACCCCCAACTATTATAAGTATTTTTATGTTCATTTATCAAAGATTGGAAAGTTAATAATGTTAGGTGACATTTACTGAGCACTCATTATAGGTACTATTTTAAGTATTTTACATGAATTGCCTCATTTAATTTTCCCAGTAACTCTAGGCAATACTACTATCATCTTTATTTTTTTATAAGAAAACTGAGGCTCAAGAGAGGTAGCAGAGCCAATATTGGCACCAGATCTATTTATTCATTTAATAATTAATTTGTTCATTCATTCAACAAATATTAATTAGCACCTACTACATGCCAGGCACTGTTCTAAACACTAGGGAATACAATGATAAAGAAGACAAAGTCTCTACCCTCAACAGCTTATAGGCTATGGGAGAAATAGAAGATAAACAACTTTGCAATGTAACATCAACTAGTTAAAAGTATTACGAATAAAAATGAAACAGAGTAAGGGAATAAGAGGATATGGATGGGAGGTAGGTACTCTTTTAGCTAATAGCTTTGCTTTACTATTTCTCAAATATCAAATTAAAGTAGATAAGGGCAGAAGGGAGAAGAATTACTGAGAAAATAAGATCCAGCAATGAAGGCAGTAAAAACATTACAATAAGTAGACTTGAAAATTCATAGTATAGCAGGCTGATGCCACCAAATATAGGGCCAGTGCAGAAAGCAATAACTATAATAGTATACAAAAAATGACATTCAGAAAGATTATCTTGGAAGTTATCAAATAAAAATGTAAAAATTCTGTTTAGTATAACATTTAAGAAGTCATCAAAATAGTTATTTTTTATATATTAAGGGTAAACTTCAATGAACTGATCAATTCACGTATTTGGAACAGCTCATTATCAACAGTATAAACAGACAAAATGCTACTTTCCATAAAATACCTGCAAGGGAAGGATGCTATCATTTTTTTAATATATACCTTATGTTGTACTTTAAACAGCCAATCTCATTTAATCCTTACTATAACCTCATGAGATTGGTATTATTCTCATCTCACAGATGAATAAATAGACATAGAAACACTAATTTATCCTAGGTCATACTGGAAAACCTAAGGTTCTAACCCAGGACTCTCTGACTACAAAAATTCTTGTTTGATTTTAATACTACACCATAATCCCTCGTCCTCAGACTGAAAATAGAATTACATCCCACAGCTCGGCTCATTATCACTTCTAGTTATTGAGAGAATAATGATAATTTTTTATATATGATATAATGATATCTTTCCAGGAAACTCAAAGAGGTTCTTTAGATGAAAGTTATCACAGGACTAAAAATTCAAAGATGGAAAGAGCACTGAACACAGAATTTACCTTGACTTCTTCCCTAAAGTGCCCCTAAAATAGTTTGAAGGTTAAAGACAAGTATTAACAGATCAAGCACATCCAAGAAAGTGGAAACCTAAGTTAGCAAACAGACGACCAGCAAATAAGACAAGTACCATTAGTAAACCCCAGAAAGACTCAAGAATTGAGAGTGCCAGAAACTTCTGAAGTGGGGGTAAAAGTGAAACTAAAGAGAGGAAAACTAGTTGAAAATCTGTTTAAGAAGCATGTAGATCACTAGCTATCCTTCCCCACCCTAAAGGAAGGCTAGGAATATACTCTCTTGAGGGTGACTAAATCCAAGGACATCGGATGACATCTGGCACAGCTGAGGAGGAGCAGTAATGTACTGAAAACAAAGGTTTAAGTAAAGTCTACATTATGAATGGTGAGCCCACCTGGCCTTCTCCCCCCATTTACTTCTCAAACACTGACAGCCTAGCTTATACTACTCAAGGTAGGAGACTAGAATACTCTCCTTTAAGGAATCTGATCAGTCCAAGGAAAAGCCCTAAAGATAGTGACAATGATGGAGGTGAAGGAGTGGTGAGTGTTCCTCAACAAAACAGCCCAGCTAGGTCAATCTACAATGAGTCACCATTAATATGTCCCAACCATACACAGAAAGCTTTCTGTCATCTTTTTAGTGCCTACTTTCATTTATAAGCAGATAGCCAGACACTTAAGGAAAGTGAAATAAAAGAGATCAAAATAAATAAAAGAACTTACATGTAAGAGAGAGAAAATGAAAGAAGAAAACATAAAAATATCATGAATATCATCAAGTAAAATACAATGATTCTGTGAAAGAGCAGGATGCTATTTTTTTTTTAAAAAAAGAGCTTTTAGAGAACAAGAAAGACTTACTAGAAATTTAAAGTATGACAGCAAAACTAAATTATATAAAAGTACTGAAAGATAAAGTTAAGTGATAAGAAGAATAATAATACTTAACAGAGCATTTACTATGCGCCAGACTCTATTCTAAGCTTTTCATATATTATTTCATTAAATAAATGACACCCAAAATCCTACAAAATAATATTGTTTTCCCTGTTTTACAGATGAGAAAACTTAGGTAGAGTCTGGTTTTCCCAATCACATAGCTAGTAAGTGGTAAAAGCCAGAATTTGAATCCAGGAAGTCTGTTCTGACACCCAGGCTTTTATCATTATACTGGAGTAGGAAAAAAATGCAAAAATAATAGAAATTAGGAATGAGAAAACATAAGAAAATTAAAGGATCAATCCAGGCAATTCAATAGATGAATAATAGGTGATCCGAAAAGAGAAAACAGAGGAAAATCAAAGAAATAACTCAAAAAATTTTCCACAATTGAAGGACATAAGTGTCCAGAATAAAAGGGCACACTGAGAACACAAACTATTGGATAACAAAAACCCACACCAAAGAACATTACCTTGAAATTTCAGAACTCTGAAAGTTACTAAAAGTTTTCAAAGAGAAAAACAGGATCTGAAATTAGAATGGCATTGGGGTTCCCAAAAGCAATACTGGAAGCCAGAAGCCAACAGAGCAATACCTTCAAAATTCACATGGAAAATAATTTCCAACCTAGAATACTTCACCTAGCTATACCATCAAGAAAGTGGGAGGATAGAATAAAGAAATTTGCAGTCCACCATGCAAGGTCTAAAAAAATTTACTTTCCATTCAACCATACACCAGAAAGCTACTGGAGAATACACTCTAGCAAAATGAGTCAATAAACTAACAAAGAGGAAGATCAGAATAACAGTAAAGGGAGATCCCAGAAATATAAATGTGCAACAAGCTTGGTATGAGGAGGCAGAGGGTTCTAATAACATGAAACTGACAGAACACTGATGACTTTAACACACTTAAAGAAGAGTTTAGGAATGTATAAATATTAGTATATTAAAGAATTTTAAAAGATGACAATGATTTACTTAATTATAGCCTTCATTTCTTCTATGAAACACCTAACTGACAACTTTATTACTTTGGCAAAGCAAAAACTGATTTCCTAAAGTAAGGTCATACAAATATAGATTTTTAAAAATTTTTCTATTTTAATTTTTTCCAAAGGCATTACAATTATAAAAGAGAGCACAATTCTTAGAAGTAGGAGATCTGCTAGCTGTGTCATCTTAGGCAAGTTATTTAGCATTACTAAGCCTCATCTGCAAAAAGTGAAATAATAATACCTATCCCAAAGCTTTATGTGCAGAATTAAACAACGTAAGAGATGTGAACATTCCCAGCATAATGCCAAGCACATAGTAAGCGCACAGAGCATGTTAATTAAATCTCAATTATATTGTCTGAAAGAAACAATTGGCAGGCAGAGACTCCCTCTACCACATACCTTTTGTGTTGTTGTGTTTGTTGTCTGTGTTGACGGTTTGGTGAAGGTTATTTTCACAGGAGACATGTGGGGTGGTAAGGAGTTGGCAATGCTCTGCATGATGTTGCTCATCTTGGGACTACCACTCACAGGCACAGTGATCGTCTTTGAGACTGGAACAACAGCCTTTGGAACTTCCTTTAGGACAACGGGAGAGGAGCTAGAAGAGTTTGTTCGCCTTCGTTTTCTGGGCTTTTCATCTTCATCTGAACAGCTAACACCTAAAGGGCAATGATAATACTGCTATATTTATATCAAACTGACTTTGCATTTTACACTTTATTTTTAAAATCTTTGTGTCATCAAGTCATCCTTGACTTCATACCCAATCAGCCAAGAATCCTATTAATTCTCCCTCAAAGAAGTGGTCTCTGAATGCCTTCCCTCCTATCTTTAAACCTATGGCCTCTGATCCATGTCAGGCCTTCCTATGTCCTGCCTGTATCTTAGCAACAATCCCCTAAAAGATGTCCAAGCTTCCAGTGTCTCCACTTCTATTTTACCCTCCATGACCAGTTACAAAATTTCACATCTAACCACATCAATGCACTGCCTAAAGTCCTTTAGTAGTTTTTGTCTTCCTAGAAGATGAGACACAAAATCATTACCATACCATTCAAGGCACTGTTTCTTTCCAAGTATACAATACCCTGCTGCTGCACCCAATCTTGTGCAGCCCTTTAATCTTGGCATGCTAAACTGCTCACCACTCCTCAAAGCTACTTAACCACATTCTATCCATCTCTGGGTATCTATATACTACTGTTCTTTGGGGAATACTACCTACCATCAATCACCTCTTGATCACCTTGTAATCGTCATTCTGTAAGCCACCTCCTCAATGAAGCTTTTCCTTATCCCTCTAAGCAAAGCTAATCCATGTCTCCCCTGAGCTTATAAAGCACTTTGTACATTCTCTTCTATACCACTTATCATATGGCAATGTGATTGTTTGCACATCTCCCATTATTAAGGGGCTCCCAAAAGGCAATGACTAAGTCTTATTGGTTTGTTTCCCCAGTATAGTGCCTTGTATAAAATAAAAAGTGAGGTGTATAAATGATTATATCCCACGCTAATGTTGTTCATGTGACTTCTGAGTATAAAGCAATAAACTTCCTGTTACTTAAAACTACACATTATGTGACATGGTTTCTTCATGTTTGGGATGCACTTTCAGTGGTTAAAAAATGATCAAAAAATAGGTCCCTACAGTTATTTTAAAAGACCACTTTGGCTAAATCCACAGAAATCAGACATAAACTTAATTAGTAGTCCCAGATTCTTAGTTATTTCTTGATGAACTAAAGCCTCAATTGTTTTTATAGACTTTTTAAAAATCAAGTGAGAAACATAAGACATAGCAACCTACATAGGAAATCTCTACAAAGAAGACATATAAAGTTATACAGCATGAATCATGGAATTGGTAATAAATATAACTCCACACCTTCAATTTTTAAACTTTAATTTAAATAGGGCTGACAATGACCTAGAATCACGCCTCTCTAGAACAGCAAACTTTGCCTCTAAAAGTTACAAAGAAATCAAGTTTATAATAGTATAGAGAAAAATGAAACTCAAATATTAATGATCTCTAGTTGACAGTAAAAGCAAAGCAAAAAATTAAAAATAAAATTTAAAAAGTTTGGCTTTCTCAGTTTCTGTCTCTCTTCTTTTCTCGCCATGAGATCTCTTTGTATATACCTGCTTCCTTTCTACTTTCCACCATGAATTGAAACAGCATAAGGTCCTTACCAGATGCAGCTGCCTAATTTTGGAAGAATAAAATTCAACTTTCCAGCCACCAGGATCATGAGCCAAATAAACCTTTTTTCTTTATAAATTAAATAAATAAGTAAATTAAATTTTAAAATAAAAGCAACACTGACATAACAGAAAGTAAAAATAAAAAAATGAACTAGACATCAAACTGTTTCATAGGGTAGAATCAAGAAATTAAAGACTGCAAATAAAAAAACTTCAAAATATTACAGTCAATTAGAAACATAAAAGACTAATTAGTTGGATGATATGTTATATAAAATAATTTAAGAAGCTACTACAAAGATTATGATTATAGGAATAAACATTGAATAAATCATATAAGCAATTCTTTCAGTTTCTATTCACAATATTTCTATTTCATGACAATGAAAAAAATGAATTTTTGAAGAATAACACTATGCAAAGGCAGATTCCCCACAAAGAACAAAAAAGAAGTCATTTCTCAAACCCCAGATCTCATTAAAAAGCAATATACACCTAGTCATATGTAAAGAAAAGAATTCTTCAGAACCTTCAAAAACTAACCACTGCTAATAGCTAGTAGACCAATGACTTAATCCAGGAAGGCAGATCTAATCAGGCCTATACCGCAGCACTTAGCCAAGATAGCCCTGATAACACTGAGAGTATCACTTACTTTTGACATAAACAGTACTTCCACTTGGCAAGACAACTACATTGGAGGCAGGACTGGCAGGTCTTGGAGACTTAACCGTTGCTATGCTGCCACTTGGAACAGGGGTAGAGGTTGGGGTTGACGTGGTACTTGTGTAGGAATAGCAAACCACTACTGAAGGAACGATAAAAAAGTTTGCTGTTAACTTTCACCAAAACTGTCCAGGCATACAGAAAAATTATTTTTATTGCAGGCCAATTTTAACATTTTCATGTGATCATAAGTCAGAGGCCAGTACTAGGTATTAGTTCTACATGTTAAAAGGTATTAATAACCTTTCCTAAAAATCATCATTTAAATGGGTTTTCCCAATAACAGCTTGTCTACAGGTGACACTGCCAATGGAGAAGAATGCAGTTACAAAGAAATCAAGTTTAAAACTATACTGAGAAAAATGAAAGTCATTTTTCATTCATGGCAAAGTTGGGCAACAGGCACATACTTGTATTCCCTTTTAATACTAACAGCACCAACGATGGGGTGAGGGATAATTTTTTTCTGGCCATAGCAATTTCCAAAGTGGCCACTAGGGGTGAATCAAGATAAGGTTCTTTTATATAAACCAACTCACTAGTCATTTGCCATCCAAGTAGTGCAACAATAACTCAACTAAAATAATGACATCTTATTTCAACCTAGCATTCAATGAAGGAACACAGCTCACCAACAGTAAGAATAGCTTACAGGCACCATGCACTGTGCTAAATCCTTTCCATACATTTTCACTAATTCTCACAATATCACATCCTCATTTTAAAAATGGGAAACCCAAGGCTCATCACAGAAGCTAAGACTTGCTGGAGGTCACATAGCTCGGAAATGACAAAGTGAGATTCAAACGTGTATTTGACTAGTGGAAATCCTACATTCTTTCCACTCTACCAGAGATTTGGTAGATGGAAAAGGTAAAAGTGGAAAGAGAGAAAAGATACCTCTCCAACAACGAAGAAAACAGGAACTCAATGTAGGCCAAGTTTGCACACAGATAACTGTCTTCCTCCAAATATAGCTTCCTTCAGCCTAAAACAGAGCCTGGCATGCATGAAAAGAGTATCTCACTCTGCTCCACAGCCCACTGCTAGGCAAGAAGAGACAATTCCCCAGAGTAATCTGACAAATGCATTGTTTCCAAGGTCATTATTATGCAACACCAAACTAAACCACTGGAGTCAATCCAAATATGCTCTCTCAAATTTACTATTATTCTTGGTGAGAAAGAATTCGAGGATTTTTAAAACATGTGTTAATTACTGGATCAAATAAAATGAGAAAGTCTTTCTGCCAGGTAATGGATTCAGCACATTGACTGGAACAGAGTAGCAGCATATATATATCACGGATGCCAGAAAACAAAAACTGAGCTTTATTTTCTAAAGCTATCAGTTTGGAATCTTTCTTTAGCAGCTAAATGACTTCTGTCATCTTATTTATTTTCTGTCATCCATTAAGGCCTTCTATTCACTTCTAACAAAATACACTCATATCAAAAATTTATTCCAAAAAGATTTTTGTAATTTTGTGATTAACATAATTCACACTTTCAATAAAAGGAAGATTTAATTTTGGCTGAGACTGAAAACCTGGCAGTTTCTAGCTTCAGAATCAGAGTTGCCCACTATATTTTATACCTTTACACACTGGGATAAAAGTAGATGAAAAATAATCACTAACACAAAAATATTTTCTACTCACCTTCTTTGCTTCCTGTTTCTGCAGGCACTGGAAGAGATGCATTGTGCTGGATAGCTGCATTGGCAACAGCATTAGCTGTGACAGTGAAGGCAGTTTGGGGAACCAGCCGGGGCATCAGTGGTACCAATCGTCGACCTTCAATGGACCATTCTGAAGAGCTATTAGGTCCAGACATACTAAACAAAAAAGAAAGTGCTGCTACAAGGGTTCTCAATGGTTAAAAATGAATATATTTTTCTCAAATAAATATAACTTTTTAAACTACAAAAAGTACCCTGAGTGAATAGGAAAGGCTTTATTTTAAGCAAGCAAGATCAAAATTATGAATAATTAGAATTCAAGGAATATTACAACTTAGGTTCTTACACATTTGTTTCTATAATCTGAATCTTATAATGAGCATAATTGAAACTACAAAAAATTTTCCTATGCCTTCTAAATAAATATGGACTTTGGTTTCATTAATTTAAATTTGCTATCCCTAATGAAAACTAGTATTTCTACTAACTTTTATAACTTAATTTTGTAATTAAACCAAGAAAGTAAAAAGCACTAATAATTTTAAAAATCAGATTTTCCTTAATAATTAAGGATGGAATTCACTGAACTTTTGTAAAATTACCTAACTGCCTGCATGGCCAGAGGTTCTAAGGCTTTCAAACAAGGGAAACTGAGGCAGTAAACGAGGGGGGGATTAGGTAGTAAAGGATAGAAGAGGATTGTGTATATAATAGCATGTGTCACTGACAATGCATTATGCTATTATCATTCCTGTTAAAAATAGACTAGATCTGAGGACAGTGAAGAAACCTGCGACTACTTTATTTTTATTTATTTATATCATTCTTCACTCTAAGAAGGATTTGAGGCAATTGGACTGTCTCTAAGCAGACAGCACTCTCAGTTTCTCTACCCTACATTTCTTGAGCAAATTTTATCCTTGAACTCCAACCAGAGGTTCAAATATCAAAAGGTAGCTGTGTCATTTCTCTTGACGTGGCTCCACGAAAGACCCTAACGATTAGTGTCAAAGCTCAAAATTCACCCAGAAACAATCTCTTCACTAAATCGGAAATATTTCTGCACTTTTTTCAAAACCATAAATTCTACAACTCGATTTAATGACTCTGTATGTCCACTGATTCTTCAGATTTAGATGGAGTATACAAATGCCCTTATTAGTGCATAGTGGAATAATGATTATGATGATGATGATGGTAATGATGATAGATAACATTAAGCACTTACTATATGTCAAACATTGTTTTAAACATTTTACATGTATTAACTCTCAGTAATTCTATCAAGTTGGATTATTACTTCATTTTATAGATGGGGAAACTGAATCACAGAGAGGTTAAATAATTTGCCTAAGGTCACACAACTAATAAATGTTCCCTACAACAAGCATATATTATGCTATTGAAATTATCTGCCACATCATAAATTAGAAAGCATGAAATTTTTCAAGTCAGTTTTATGTCTAACTTTTGCCTTTGATTTACACCATTTGGGCACTGCTGTCGAATTACTACCAACTTTCATGGAATGGAATAAATTACAATTTAAGAAGGATTTAAGTTCAGTTCAGAAAGGAATTTCTAGGAGCTGATGAATCCAAGTGAGTTACTGTGGAAAATCTGTAAATTCCCGTATGGTTCAACACAGTGTTACCTAAGACAAGGAAAACAGGAGTTCTTAAAACCCCAATAACCCTCACAAATTTGTTATTACATAATCTCCAAGTTGATGCTAGTTTCGAAACAAAGAATGGTACAAACGAGACACAGGAAAGGGCTATAGCTAATTGTTAGAGGAAAAAATTCTAAAAGTTATTCAGCATTTTCTTGGCTTACTCTTACTTTGCTATCATTTTATTAAAATGTAACTAATAAATTTGCTTGATGAAAGCTTACCACACAAATAAAATGATGTCTACACTTACCTGATGCATTGTTTAAATGGCAGCAGAAATTATGGAAGATTGATCATTTGAAGCACATGAATATACGCTATTGAAAAGACAAAACTTGCAGTGCAAAAGACACAACTGCAACTTTTAGAAAGATCTATAAATCTTCCAAATTTCCACTCATGCAAACATGCTCAAACTTTTTTTAAGTGAGTGAAAAATCAAATATCATGTTAGAATTAGGTCAAAAATCCTATTTGCTTAGTAATGAAGGTATAAATATTCATTAGTTGCATAAGTAATCTAAACTAAATTTTACAGACTAAACATCTTCCTGCAGGGCTTCACTGGGATGTCTTAGTCTCAGCGTAAGAATGCCTTTCTATTTATACTAAATATGACAAAGGAAACACTGTTCCAACCTCTTTTCTGAAAAATCAAAGATGATACCAAAGAAACTACCTTGGCCCTCACATCCTTTGGTTGTATAAGGCACCAGTAAAAAATCCTTACCCTCACACAGAAACTCACATCATACCCTGTAAATGTTTGACTGATAGGGAAAGGGTTAAGGGACCAGAAATTCCAGATAGCCATTTTCTTCTAACTCTAGAGACAATGTGGGCAAGAGTGGCCCAATTAAAAAATCTGAGGCTCCTTGACATCCAAGGCTTTAATACTGTAATATTCTGACATAATTCAAAACTGAATTACAGTATCAAACTTAGTAAGTAGCCTGGTGCCAAACAGTAAACACGTGTTATGCTTCAAGCCACAAGCAAGGCTTTTCTTTGATCCCAGATACCCTACTCCTTTTGTTTCCTCCTCCTTTGTGCTCAATCTTCTCATCACCTTTGGACCACATTCCTTCTGGCCTAAACTGCAATTTTGAGTTGGGGGAGGGAAGGGAGAGGAGAAAGGGAATGTAGTCAGTTCAGATGCATTCCTCTAGTTGTTTTTTCAGGCTCAGAGTATGAGGCCCTCTTATAGATAATCTTTGGAACTATGCTCTGCTGTTACTTCTGAGAGGAAGAGAGAAGATGGAGAGAATGAGGGATCTACTCCTTCCTCATCACTCTCTGACCCTTGAGCTCTACAAGTAAATATAACATCTGATGAAACTAAAATGATAATATAAAATATTAAAACAAAAGTAGAGAAAAACCTAAAAAGTTTAAAATTATACACGGAAGTAAACTCTTTTCAAGAAAATGAAATTCATATATTAAAGAAACCAAAAAGGAGAGAAAAGAGGAAACACAGGCAGATAAAAGCCAACTCTCAATTATCCATGTTAATGAAGAGAGGAGGGAAAGGGAGAGGTCAAATAGATTAAAGAAATTCATGTACGATCCAAAAATATTTTTGGCAAACACTTATAAATTCTCCAACCAAACCTTTTCCAGGACAACTAACATGTAGAAAAATGACTAATTAAAATTTTCACCTCCTCTCCCTTCCCACCCTCTGACTAGAGGTATACCCAAGCAGCAAAATAGCTAAAGCGTGGGCAGTATTAGGAGGGTGAGGAAGGGAAGAGAAGGAAAAGCAAGGGGCATGGTTAATTCATAAATGTAATAATGTGCCCCTGAATAATTGAGAGCTTCAATTTGGAAATAAATACAAGAAAAAGCCTGAAATAATAATAACCTATTTGCATACCTGTAACTTGGTCTTTCACCCAAATATAAGGATAAATTCATTCTTTAAAGGGGAAAAAAGGAAAAGGAGACTAAATAAATGTTATCCTTTAAGTATGAAACTGATGCATCAACTTACAACTAGTTGTCCCACAACACTGTTCCAGTGCTTCTAAGGTACTAATTTGTTTCTAAGTGCCTCTGAATGCAAGGTATTGTTTACTACTTAATTATCTAGCACATAAGTTTCCTATTATTAGTTCTCAAATTAGAATCTAGGCTCATTTATCATTATTGCTAGAGCAACTGAATTCAAAAGTTTAGAGCAAATTAAAGAAGGAACACATTAATATTTGAATGCTTCTGTTAGCCTGACAACTAAATATGAACTGTTTCTAATGGAAAATTTCCAAATTTCTACAGTGCGTACCTACCACTGAAGAATCTAAAAACTCCAGGATAAGCTAAACCTTTAAACTATGCTGTTAAAAAGATAGCACTCCATTTTATGTTAAGTAAAATGAGGGACGGTGAAGCACAACATGAAGCTAATGGATCTTTGGGGTCAATTTAAATACTGCCAATTGGATTAAAAACATGTTTAAGTTATCACATTATGGAAATGCACTGAATTTTTCCTTTAGCTTTATGTCACATTAAAACACAAAAATAAAAAACAAAGGAATTATACTATAACATTTTATGAAATGTTTATATCTTATATTAAAATTTAAAGGATAGTTTCTGCTCCTTTCTATTCTTTAGGCAAGACTATCTTCACATACACTCAATTAAGGCTTGATCCCTGCCCCTCAGTCCTCCACCATCATCCACCCCATCTGTCAAAGCCTTATAATGATCTGAAAACAAGATCAGATTTTGGTAAGAATTCTTTATCATTTTATTTTGTTGCCTTTTTAAAGTAAATTAAGATATAGTATATTCATATTTCTTAAAAGCAGAACATATATCTTACACTTTTTTGTGAATCTCAAAATACATGAAATGATGAGTCAGATATCAAAAAAGTTATAGTGTCTACTTATAAAGCAATATACATATCAAATATCATCACAAAGAACCTCTAAGGGGCTGTCATTTTTAGGAAGTACACTATTTTGTTATTGAATTGTGCTTCAAGTAAGTGCATTATCTGCTAAATTGTGGTGGTCTTTAGTTAAACAGAGATTACACTGCAACAGGATTTGACCTGAGTACTTAAAGCTAACCAAATACAAAAAAACATAACGAACTGAATAAACAGTTAATACCTCTTTTACTTCTATGGTCAGGATCCCTGAGTATAGAGATGTTATTAAGACAAAAGACTCAGGAAGCTGCTACACAATAGGAAGACTGTTCAAAACTACGTTATACTACGTCATAAAAAATCAGGGGTGGTATGACTAATGGCTTACTTATGTGCAATTGTTGTTAACCGTTCATCGTTTACTGCTCTCCGAACTTCAGCACGGTGGCGTTCTGTTGAGATGCTATGAAAAAAAATAGCCATTATAGAACTCTGCCAAGCAGGCAGCTCTTTTCTATACTTCTATTGTTTAAGTCAACATTTTGCTTGGGGGAAAGGGAGCAAGATTGCTTTGTGAGAAGATATAGACAGGAGCCTAACATATATCTTCATATGCTATAACGTCTTAGAAAAGGATTCATACTAATTCTGTGTAACTGTAGAAAGAATTAGTTGCAAATTAGAAACCACAGGTAGACAAATTCACCCTGATATCAAGGCATTACTTCCAAATCTCAGAAATCAGAACACAGACAAGATTAGTAGAACTTCCTGTTATCTAAATATGCAAACAGACACTGAATGACCTCCTAATCATGACTGCTCAGAAGACGATTTTGGCACTGAAGAGAAAGTCTTCTAAGGTCTTTCCTTAAGCTTAAGAGTCTATAATTTTAGGTTGAGTGACTATTATAAAGAAATGAGAGTGGCGAAATAATGTTTCCCATGGCTGTGTTATGAAACTTAACACCAGGCCAATACTCTTTTATTACTTAACACTTCAGCTGTGTGTCTTCTACATTACATTATGTTACCAATGGTAAAAATGTGCTACATTGATCCTGATTAAATACATGTAAAGTTACTAATACTAAACAACTAAAAAAAGGCTACATACATTCCATTCATAAACATTCAATAAAATGAGTACCACTCTTCCAGTTGTGTTCTTCACTGCTTAAACTAAATCTATACCATAGACCAAAACATTTAAGGGGCTAGAAAGCAGAATTTATAAGGAAACATAAACAACAAACAAACAAAAAATATAAATTGTTAACTATGAAAACAGTAAGATAGAATTTGGCTTAATAGCATCCCCATATTAATGTTAATTAAATAATAGAAAGAGCCTCTTCCTATTTTCACTTAAAAAAATAGGACGGAATGGTTTTAGAAACTTTAGTTAAAATACACCATTTTCTGAGAAACCTCAAGATGCTAGAATGGATCAAGGCAAAAAGTATCAAGGAACCCCTTTCACTAGAACTTTTCCATTGGATTCAAGTGCCACTCTAGTGAGAAGCTGAAGGAATAGGCTATGCTTCAGGCTATGACTATATAATCACCACCCATTTATATAAATTAAGGTATCTTCCTTATAGCCCCTTCTTCTCTCCAACAAATGCCACTCTAGATCTGCATATCCAGTTGTTGTCAGCTCTTCTTTCCTTCACTTATGTTAAAAACACCTCCCTTTCCCAGGTGGCCCAAACTAAAATAACCTGCCTTAAACTCTTTCTGATTGGATTACACAATATATGGTAAGTTACACAATTTTCTGTAACAGAGCACACAACTGGGATGGGATCTCTAAGCACCAAAAAACTGAACATCTCTATTCTTCAACTTAATTTGAAAGTTACTTAATTTGAGAATGAAAAGTAATGAAACCAGTCAAAATGAAATTTCTAGAGTCATGTCTCACAAACTTTTATGATAATTTACCTAAGAACTTTTGAGAGTTCTCCAAGAAGATCTTTCTTTTCCTTGGTGAGATCCCCCTGTGCCCGAAGTGCACTGATAACTCCAGCATATGCCTCCAATTCTAAAAGAAGAAAATTATTTCATCAAGATAGGCCTTTAATATTTTAATACTATGGCTATGTATAGTGAAACTTTAGGAGGAAAAAAACTAAAAATCAAATCAAATGCAAATATTGTTTTAAATTTCTTTCAAAATTTTTATCTAATATCAGATGAAACTGTGGCTTTTATAAGTTTATATCATTTTGTTTTTCATTGCCTTACAGAAGTCATGTATGTAAATGTTTAGGTAGAAAAATCTAACAGATATTTTGTTTCACACATTATCACTGAAGAATATATAACTCAAATGCTACCAACAACTGGGAATAGGCTCCAAGTGATGTAATAAGGCTGGTAAGAGAAATATTTAGCATTATTGAAAGGCACCATAAAGAATTCAAACTATATTTCACCTCCCTTCTGGGTAGATGAGAGTACTGAGTACTGTGCAACTGAAAAAATACTGGAACAAAAGATTGTGGCTCTAACACTGCCATGTACTAGTTGTGTGACCCTGGGCAAGTCCCTTCTCATTTCTGAACCTGTTCCCTTATTTAGAAAGGACTTTGTAGGTACCTTTCAGAAATAAGATCCTCTGCGCCTATAAAAACTATAATCAAAATGACTAATTAGGAAAAATGAATTCTTACAGCAACCAGGACATAATATACTGAACCTAATACCAGACAGCTTCATTTCACTCTTTCCACAAAAACGACCATTATGAAGTAAAACTGTCAGTCCCTAGAATGGGTTAAAATATAAAACCAAAAGTCCTCAATGGTCCCCAATGAACCATGCATGCCTCCCAAGTAGCTCCTGTGTACTACCTTTGTGTATGTCCTCCCACACTAACTCTAAGCTTCACATGTAATTTGCTTTGGCCAATCAGAAGTTTGCTAAGCATTTACACACTGGGCCTTGCTCTCTTGGGACTTTGAGATCACCAGACTGTGAAGAAGGTCAGAATGAAAGTCCACAGGAAGAGAAAGGCTCAGCTAGTCCCCAGCTAAGCTACTAACTGAATACCTAAGAAACCTGAGACAAGGCCAGCAAGCCACAGAATGGTAAAAAATAATAAAATAGCTGTTGTTTTAAACAATTAACTATGAAACAGATATCTGAGCAAAACAGAATCGTAGGAAATAAATATCCAGACTAGAGTTATCTTCATACTCAAATTCCTATTTGCTAATTTGCCATCTGTCAATGCCTGACACATAAGAAACATTGAATAAATATGAGCTAAATAATGAATATATGAATGCCCTCAGACTAGATACTACACCAATAATAAAAGAGTAATCTCATTCAGTTCATATTATTCACAGTTCTGAGTGTCTAAGGAAGCTTTATATAGAAGAGTGGGCTGATACATTAAATAGAAATGTCTGGTGGAATTGAATTACCCTAAGTATAAACATCCTGCATGTTCAATCTGTGTTGTGCTGGATACTATGTAGACATTTCACCCAATCTCTCTTGAAAGACAAAGCTCTACTGTTCTGAGTAGCAAAGGAAATACTTACTTCCAGGAAACATATTTAAGCTTTCATCAGACCCAGAATAGAGTTCAGAAAGGCACTAGGGATAATCAACTAAGAATTCACTATACTCTAAATGTTTATGCCCCCATTTACGGAATATTTTATTTAACAAATCAGTATTGAGTCTTATTATAAACACCAAATTATGTGCTAAGTCCTGCCCTCAAGGAGTTAACTCCAGAATAGAGTGCTACAGTGAAACAAGGCATCAGACAATTATGATACAGTTTATATACAGTAGTAAAGACACAGAGGAGAAACACATCATCTAGTCTAGATGCATAAGCTTTAATCAGAAAGAGAACTGTGCTCCAGGTAGGCAGGGAGGGAAAACGCAAATGTACAAAAGGAATAGAGAGAATAAAAGAACAAATAATGTTTCGTGTTGTTCTAGTAACTTCTAGTAACAGTGACTATGTTTGAGAGTTTTACACTAAGGGAAGTAAAAATACGTCTGTATTTGCATAGTCACTAATTCAAACCAAGCTTCTAACTGAACATTACTACTACTACAAGGTATCACGGAGAATATTTATAAGAAAAAAAAAGTCCCTATCCTCAAGGTGATTAAAATCCAACAAGGCACCTAAAATATATATACATATAAATAACTATTATAAAGATTTTAGTTCACATATGTAAGGGAATAGAGAAAGATAAAAATGGAAATAGTTTGTGGCCAGACTAAGAAAAGCTTCTAATTCCAATCTAAAAAGTATTTTGACAGGACTCAGTAATTGATCAATTGTGGAAGTAATGGCAAAAGAAAAAGAGGTTTTTCAGCTTGCAAAATGTTTAGAAGAATGGCAAGGCCATAAAAAGAAATGGAAAGGCCAACGAGGAAGTAGTTTGAGGAAAAAGAAAAAGTTTACTTTTGACCTATGAATTTATGATGATCAAGACACTATTTTAAAGAAAATAAAATTAACTAAAGAAATATGACAAATATTTCTAACATTTCAAGTCTAAGAAGTTATATACAACATTAAGAGATGGCAACCTCACATACACAAAACTGTGACTCGGAACAGAGTTATTACAGCTACGGCAACCACAGCACTTCCTTTCACCAGAAATTCACTTGTTGTAAAGAATCCCTACTAGCTTTCCAAACTCCTTCATTTTTTTATGCTCATTTTGATGGATATCCTTAGATCCTGACACATCACACTTAGTTGAATTTCTGGTATTATTTTTGGTGCTGTTCTATTGTAGTGTTAACTCAATAACACCTAAGTAGAATGAAATAATAAACACAAGGGAACAACCCAGAAAACAAAAGATTTGACAAACCATTTTTATAAAGCCCGCAAACCATTCCTTTTAAACAAATCAGCCATTCAATTTATACGATAGTCCATAAAGTCCCCCCATGTTAGTTACAGCTCAGGAATGATCATAAAAATAGGGCATAGGAGGGCCAGGTGTGGTGGCTCACGCTTGTAATCCTAGCACTCCGGGAGTTTGAGGCAGGTGGATCGCTCAAGGTCAGTTCGAGACCAGCCTGAGCAAGAGTGAGACCCCGTCTCTACTAAAAAATAGAAAGAAATTGGCTGGACAACTAAAACTATATAGAAAAAATTAGCTCGGCATGGTGGTGCATGCCTGTAGTCCCAGCTACTTGGGAGGCTGAGGCAGAAGGATTGCTTGAGCCCAGGAGTTTGAGATTGCTGTGAGCTAGGCTGATGCCACAGCACTCTAGCGAGGGCAAAAAGAGTGAGACTCTTTCTCAAAAAAAAAAAAAAAAAAAAAAATAGGGCAGAGGAGAGGCAGGACAAAGGGAAGCATTTAACTATCACTGATATCTTCAGTATTTCATAAAGAAATTCTCTATCCCAATTTCTTTACAGTTAAGCAAAATTTAAGTGTTTGGCACTTTATATTAAAATGATTTAAGACTATTTCTAAAAGGACAAAGCTAATCCTTAAAATCTTCTAAGCTAATTTTTAAATATAGTACCTTCTCTAAACTTTGGACTTAGAGCTAGCCTTAGAAGGCAATTCAAAGGTTTCATTGTTATGATAATAAGTCAGCGGATGGGGAGGAAGTCTTTGGCAAATCACTATCAAGGCTCACTTCCCAAAGGCAAGGATCAGTGAAGATGACATTACCATGCAGGATGGCCATTTTCTTTTGTATAGAAGCAGCTCTCCAGTAGCCACTAGCCACACAGCTCCGACTAAAATTCGGGATAAATTTAGACTTAAAGATTATCATTTTTATATTTAAACATAATCTCTTGATTCAAGGCCCCAAAAACCTAGAAACCCCAAATCCAATCTACCCTCTGTGATCTGTTCTTCTGCAATTATTTCAGCTATGAAATAAATACAAGTCCAAATTTATAATCAGCAGCTATCTGGATATATTGTTACATTAATTATATGTAAGTGTGTAGAAAACTAACTTCAGATTAGTACTAAAAGTCTGGATATAAAGTTAAAAAAAAAGATAAAGGAATGATTAACACCTCCCTCCCAAAAACAACTCTTGTACTTGCTAAAATACAATGCTAAGAAGGTATTTGAAAATAAAAAGGGTAGGCAGGGCCAGAGCAGCTATGATTCTATCTGACTTACACATAGGAATTCTCAACAAAAATTTCCTTTGAAGAAAAGATTCAGCTGCAAATAAATAAATGTCTAAAAGCCGCTGCTTACAACACCGTATACTCGGAAGTCAGGTACCGTGATGGGCCCTTTATATATACCGTTAATACACATAACAAACTAAGGTAGATGTTACTATTCTTCTTTTACAAAAGTGTCAACAGATTTAGGAAGATTAAATAACTTGTCCTCAGTCTATGGGTCATTAGTAATAGTACCAAAACCCCAGGTCTGCCTGAATTTAAGACCCAAACATTGCTCTTTAAAATCATAGCTATCTAAGCAATTCATATCAACTGCCAAAGCATTTAATGTTCTTTTTCAAATTATTTTTTCATTTATTTCATTTATTGTACTAGCCAGAAGCTACAGTAGTAAATTAGACAAGGTTCTTACAGTCTAAGGCAGCATTTCTTAGCCAAGGATCCTCATTTGAAACACAGAACACAAAAAATAATTTGAATAATAACTCTTTTTCTCAATTTTCCCAAGGATAGTACATAACTAATACCATTCTAGAGGCACCAAGAGAAGTGAGTTCATTACATGCAATGGATACCTTAGCATTAGAGCTTAATTCTTTCCCTAAATGCTTTGAGAAAAGCTGCTGTTAAGGGAAAAGAAGCACTAAATATTATAAGCATAAAGTATGTTTTATTACTGACAGGAAAACATAATTTGAGAAAGTGAGCATAGTTTACATTAACTTAGAATTCAGAAATAGTATGTAATTCACACATAAACTCATGAAGGTTAAGAGTATATTAAAGTGAGACCGAAATCATATTCCCTGGGTTCAAATAACTGACTCAATTACTTACTATCAGCATTACCTTGGCTTCTAAGCTTCATCTGTAAAATGGGGGCAAAAAAAAAACAAAACACGAAAACCCACCTTTTAGGTTTGAATGAGGATTATATGAGATGTTCAATATAAAGGACTGAGAATAGCCAGGTAGCCCTCAGTAACTCTTAACTACTACTATTATTATTATGATTCATGCACCTACTATGTACAAAGCACTGTACTATGCACTGGGAAAAAATGAGTAAGATGGAAACTATACCTCCAAAGAATTTCTGATGTAGCATGAGATATGACACCCATGCAAATAGCAATGACCCAAACAGAAAGGGAAAAGTATCATGGAAAAGTTAAAAACATTAAAAATTAAAATCATACCCAATTTTCGAAGAATCCTTTTGCATTCATCCCTGCTGAGATCCAAAAGGGTTGGCCACACAACAGGCATTGCTGCTTCTGTTTGGTAGCCCCAAAGAGCTTGTCCTCCCTACCAGAACAAAAAAACAAAAAATCAAATTACCCAAGTACATTCAAAAGGCCACTCACCTGGAGATCCATCCATAGGCTAAGAAGTAAAACCAATAAAATACTTTACAATTCTTTTTCACTACCACACTTTCCAAATTCTGACAAATCAAGAATTAAACAATCATTTAAGAGCTCACTATTCAAGTCTACGACAGGTAGACTGTGAAAGCCTGTGAAAAGAACACAGGCTTTAGAGTCAGACACCTCTAGGTTCTAGTCTCGGCTTTTCAACTTACTGGTTATGTGACCCAGGGTAAATTGGCCTCTCTGGGCCTAAGTTTTACACATCTATAAAACAGAGTTAACAACACCCAATTTGTTTGAGTATTAATGAACAGTTTATGTAAAGTTCTTTCACAGTGGCTGGCATGTAATTTAAAAATTTAAGGTGCTACTACCTGAGTAACCTTGGGCAAGTTACTTGACATGTTGGCCTCCTCACTTATGAGTTACATGAGATAAAATATGTAAAGCTCCTAGCACATTACTTGGGTCAATGGAACTTACTAAAGAACTCTCCCCTCAAGTCTTAACAATGAAATATGAATTTAGACCCTGCAGTCATTTAAACAACCATTAACCAAACGTTTAGCTGCCAGAAACTAACTTTGTATTGGGAATTCCCTAATCTAAAGGACAAAAAGACAACGCGCTGGGGGCCTGCACAATACCTGCTTAGCACACAGTCGACCTGCTGTAAATATCTGTTAAATGGATAAACGAAGGACTGACCGGAGTGAGTGAAATGAATGAATAAATGAATGAGCTCACTGTCTAGCCTAGGAGTCAGACATCGAACCGAAATAACTGCTACAAGTTAACTCCAACTCTACGCCCCGACTTGAGCACCCCCTCCCCCTACTTCCCATAGTCCTCTCAGCTCAGAACCAACCCAGAGCAAGGAGAACTGGACTGCGCGCCCCAGCCGGCAGGATGACATAAAGAAAAGGGGTGGGGAGGAGGAGGAAGGGGCAGAGCCAAAGGAATCCGCTCCCTCCACAAGCCAGTCCCCGCCTCCCGACGGGATCTTGGAGGCGGCCGGAGACCGCCCGGATCAAGCACCACGTCACGGCATCCCGACGCATCTCCGCCAGCGGACCCCACCGCGGGGCCGCATCGCATGAGAAACCCGAGCAGTAGTTGCCGGAGCGGCAACCACAATCTCCTGTAATCCTTCCCCACTCAAGTGTCAAAGAGGCAAGCCCGCCCCGCCCCCTCTCCAAACACGCACTCTCTCGCAGCACCACAACAAGAGCAGCCCACCCAGGCTTCTCACTCGGGCCTCTCAGCACCGGTCCCAATGTCAAGCCCACGACCCAAGCCCCTCAGGGCCAGTAGCCGGTGTCAGGGGCCCCAGCCGGCATCCGCGCTTCGCTCCCTTCTCAGCAGAGAGGACAACAGAGAGAGAGAGTAGGCGCGCGGACAGCCAGCCATAAGACCTGGACTCACTGGAAGCCTCCCAGAGCTGGTCGCCCGGGGTCCCACCACCAGGCCTGCCAGAGCCCCCCTCAGTCCACCTCCAGCAGCCCTATGATCCCGTTAGGAAACAACGGAGGATGGGGCTGGGCGCCTAAAGCCTGGCTCCGAATACTTGGCCCGGCGCGCCTCTAGCCTGGCTGGCCTGCCAGCTCTTCCCAGGACCCTGCCTGAGAGACACCCACCTGCCCAGCCTTTCGGGGCTCATCTAAAAGGCTCCTCCGCCAAGACTAGGGGACAGCAGGAATTGGGTTTGTTTGCGGTGCCTCAGAAGGGGCAAGATGGCGACAAGTATTAGAGCGCAGGCGCAGCCGCGCGCTGCCAGTCGGGAGGTGTAGTTCGCCTTTCCCGCCTTTCGGAGAACTGACACCAAAAGGCCTCCATTCATCCTGTCCCTCTTTTCCTCTGCGTTATGAAAGGAAAAGACAGACATCGTAGGGCCTGCTGGGAGTTGTGGTCCGAAACCAAACTCCATCCTCTTTCTCGCCAGGTTGGTTGTCACACACGCAAGGAAGTCTGGGATTGTAGTTTCCTTGGCTTCGCCTACATACCCTCCTCTCTCTGGCTTCGCGCGCCTCTCCTCCGCCTGCTGTCTCTCAGCGAATCGGCTGCGCTCTCTGCTACGTGTGACGTCACACGTAGCAGTCAAAATGGCGTCGGTAGCTGGAGCCCAGACTTTGCGGCGACCTTTACTCTACGGAGATTGAGAATGTTAGGAGGACAGCTTTGTCCCTGAAGCGCCGTCGAAGATTAGGATCAAGTTCCTCAGAGTCATGGGGTAAATTATTAGCGGCCTCCAGCCCCCCAGACGGCAATTCGAGGAGAAGTAATCCACGCTACAAGAATTGACACTATGGACATCGCAGTTGCCAGTACCCGATCTGAAGGTTACAGAGTTGCAAGTAGAGAAGGGGGAATATGAGCATTGACTGGGAATGGTAGTGCTATCTCGTGCTGTATCTGTCAAAGACAAGAAGGGGAAGGGATTTATTTGAGGTCCTACGACATGGTAGGTTTACCCTCAGCTTTTGTTCTTATTTAATCACGCAACAATTTTGTGGAGAAGATCTGGTCGCCCCGATCTTAGATGAGAAAAGAAGCCCAAAATATAGTTAATCGCGGCCGTAAAATCGAAATCACTGCCTGATGTTGAAGATTCAATCAAGTTTTGTAGTGGTCTTCCCTCTTTAAATTTTGTACTTTTGGTAACATCGGATCCAGTCGAAATACTGAAGTCAAAAGGAGTTTTTAGTATGCATTCTGTTATTACCAGACATAGTTTCCTTCTCGAAAAATGGGGTTAATACCCTGTAGGTATTACCTACCCTGTAGGAATGTTGTGATACACAACGTAGATAAAATTTCTTTATAAGTTGTGAACCACTGTATAAACGTCTGAGACTGTTCATGTTATTGAATGGGCCTGTAGGTTAGAAAGAAAAAAATAACAGCATTTAAGTTTCATACTGCTATTTGTCCATTAGCTAAAAATACTCTCTGAAGTCCAGGAAAAGTATTATTGTTGAAACACAAACCTACACCTTCAGAAAATTGTGAAGTGGTACATATTCGTCTGCAGGCTCTCCCTGGTGTTCCAGGGCATCCTGGGTTTTTTTGTTTTTTTTTTTTTTGAGACAGAGTCTTACTCTGTTGCCCTCGCTAGAGTGAGTGCTGTGGCATCAGCCTAGCTCACAGCAACCTCAGACTCCTGGGCTCAAGCGGTCCTACTGCCTCAGCCTCCCGAGTAGCTGGGACTACAGGCATGCGCCACCATGCCCAGCTAATTTTTTCTATATATTTTTAGCTGTCCAATTAATTTCTTTCTATTTTTGGTAGAGACGGGGTCTCGCTCTTCCTCAGGCTGGTCTCGAACACCTGAACTCAAACAACCCACCCGCCTCGGCCTCCCAGAGTGCTAGGATTACAGACGTGAGCCACCGTGCCCTGCCACAGGGCATCCTGTTTTGAGGCCAGTTGCTTAAGAACTCTTGGAAAGATGGTAAATGGAATCTTAGTGTATTTTGTACTTTAACATGCATTTTTTTTTTTTTTGAGCCTTGCAACTTCTCTGGCAGATATAATTAAGGTCTCCCATACTATGAATGAGAAAAACACAGGTGTTCAGGAACTCACCCAGCTAGGAATTGGAAGAAAGCTGGGCTTTATAACCCCAGGTCTTCTAACCTCAAAGTGTCCTTTTCTCTACAATGAAAGTCAAAATGACAAGTAATGGAGTAGAAATGGAAAGACAAGGGGCCTTTAAAACCGACCCTGACCATAAGAAGTAGCATGAGTGATGAATTATTACAGCTAGTCCTTGTGCTTAGTAGGTGCCAAGTACTGTTCTAAGCATTTTACATATTAACTCAGTCCTTAGAACAACTTTATGAGGTAGAAATTTTTATTATCCCTAAATACAAAGAAGTAGCTGAGCCATAAGAAGGAGGTAAAATACCTTGCCTAAAGTCACACTTTAGTAAATGGTAAACCCAGTATTTAAACTTACACAGTTTGGCTCTAGAGCTATGCTCTGTGGTTCTCAAACTTTAATGTGCAATAGGAACCACTTGAGGATCTTGTTAAAATGTAAATTTTGATGTATAGATCTGAAGTAAGGCCTGGATCCTATATTTCGAACAGGTTCCCAAGTGATATTGTTGCTGCTGGCCACTACATACTACATCTTTCCTTTTCTTCTACCATGTTTCTTTTGCAGCCAGAAACTACCTTCGCCTCTGACTGCTTCATGGTCCCAGATGTTCCCAACATTCTCTTCCTTGGGGATCAGACTCAGACTTTGCCCTCAAGAAGCTTATCCTGCCCCTACCTTTCCCTCTTGGATAAGACAGACATTCCTGCCTCTGCTCCCACACCACTTACTGCATACCTTGTTACAGGGCTCAGAACATTGAAATATGGTCATTTGTTTGGAAAGCTTCCTGACTAGACAATGAGCTCTTTAAGGAGAGGGACCAATCAGGTCTGTGCAGTCTAGTGCCTAGCACATAATTGGAATAGCTAATACTTATCCAGGGCTTTCTGTGTTCCAGATGGTGTCATATACATTAACTTCTTTAATCCCTACATTAACCTTAGAGATATACTATTATCCCCATTTTATGAATGAAGAAACTAAGGCACAGAGAGGTTAAATTGGTAACAACCTACTAAGTAGCAGAGCCATGATTTCAAGTGAAGGCACTTTGGCTCCAGAAAATGTGTGGTAACTAAGATGAGAGCCTCCCTTACAGTTCCAAAGAAGAAAAACTAAGACTTAATATCCTGCTAGCCATGAGTATAACTACCTCTAATCTCGGAAAATGTATGGGAGTACAATACCCACCTCAGACTTTATTCCTCTATTAACTAAGTCTTAAAACAAAAACTTATTCAAGATGCCTACTATCCACCATTTTAATTTTGTAGTGCTGCATTGGAGAAGGTAGATCTTACCATTACCATGAAAGTATCTGTTAAACTCCAATGGTATCATATAGGTAGGCAAATTGAAATGGATAAAACCTTAGAAATTCATTTCCTACATGAAAAAAAACAGAAGTCCAAAGAAGTCAAGTGAGTTAACCAAATTCATGCAGGAATTACATGGTGGGACTGGGACTAGAAACCAGCCCTTTTGACTTTTTTTTTGGTCTTGCTATTCCCATTTAGCATTAGGTTCACTTGGGAACCTGTTAGGAATATAGAATCCAGGTCTTATCCCAAATCTGCACTATCAAAATTTGCATTTTAACAAGATCCTCAAGTGGTTCCTACTGGACTTTAAAGTTTGAGAACCATTGTCCTAGCAGGGATGGAGAAACTGGCCTTCTGATTTCAAGATTGTTCTTTTTTAATTACCAAAGGAGACAAGCACAGCTTCATCTTTCTGTGCTACACCCCTTTTAATAAAAGGATTTGTTCTGTAAAATTTGGATTCAATCAGAAGACCACACTTAAGGACCTAGAAGGCCACATGTGGCCTTAAGGCCACAGGTTCTAAAGTCAGACTGCTTAGGTTTAAATCCTGGCTTTAGCATTTACTTACATGTGACTCTCTACCACACTGCCTTAGATTCTTACCTTCAAAAAGTTTATTACCACACTGGTATGGCTAAATTGTGTGTTAAAAATGGAAATAGCAAGACCAAAAAAATACATATAGATAAACACAAACACACACATCCATTAAATTCTTCAGTTTTTACTTCCTAAATAGCTGACCTCATTATTTTAGTGGGGTGGTGGTAGGGCCTCATCACTTCTATGCAATGGACCTTTTTACAAACCCTCTTCCTCCAGAGGAACCTCTACGTACCCCTTGCCCAGTATATACACCATATTGCCACTGCTGTTAGAGTCACCTTTCTAAAATTCAAAGCTTACCATGTCTGTTCCCTGCTTAGAACTTTCAAGTGTCCAGCAGAATAAAGTTTTAGCTTTTTTGCGAGCAAACCCATGCTAGTGCAGACAAAGTTTCTTACATATCTAACAGCCGAGAACGTGGCCAATGTTCCCCACAAAAAACTGGGTCCCTTTGGTAGAGTTGCAAGGGATAAGAAAATAATAGAGAGAAATGGAAAATAAAAGAATACACAGAGACAAAGATATAATTTTATAAGTTTATGAAGATTACAGGCAACGCGGCATCTCAGGGGGCCTGGACCTTCTCCGTGGGTCTCAAAAAGCCCCTAATGAGGTCTTACATGGTAACTTATAGGGAGTAGTGATTAATTGCCAGGGGTAACAGATTTACATAACAACAGGTAGTTCCTCTCAGGTTAACAGATTTTCAAAAGGCTTCTACAGATCCTTTAACTAATTCTATCTATGTGAACAAATGGTTATAAAATCTTTCAAAGGTTAACTTCTAAATTCTAAGGTAAATGTATCACTTAACAGAGGGGTTAAACAGAGATATGTTGGCTCCATATGTATTAGGTTATTGTGAATGGAGACAGGTAGTCTAGAGTGTTTAAAAAAGAGCTTGTTTTTAGCCATTCAGGCAGCTGTCTGTTCCGGGGGGCACTCCATTGTCAGCTCTCATCCTGTAGTTTATAACAGATTCGCTTTGCTTTACAAAGCAAATCCAAACCTTTAGGTCTGAGAAATGTGGCGCCTTGTGGGATACAGCCACTACTGTCTTTCAGGGATGCCCTTCCGAGTGTAACAGTATTTGAAATGCAAACCAACACGTTCACATGTTCCTTCAGGGCAAAGCTCTGCAAAACTCCTAAGACAAATCCTGTGTGCAAACACATCTATATTAATTCATGGAGGAACATCTAACCTTTTCCTAGAACTCCAGAGGAGTTCTTTCTTCTCTCCTACCTTCAATATCTTAAGCTGAGAGTAAAAGCTAGCATTCTCCTAACTTGTCACTACAACTTCCAGACCAGCTACCCCAGCATTGAGGCTTTCACCATCAAGCCATGCAACCTCCATTCCACTATCATTCCATCACTCCTAGGGAGAAGATTTTTGAGACTGATGTCATCAGCTTAGGTTGCCCCATTGTCCTCTCTGCCCTTGCACTCACCAGTATAAAAACCTTTTACTGCCACTGCCATTCAACCACCCACCTTTGTGACTAAATCCTGTACTTTCTTCTCCTGAACTGCTCCACCTCTGAAATCAGTAACCAAGGCATTTCACATTCTAAACAAAACTTTCTTTTATTCCAGATTTCTTACTCCTTTGCCCTCACCAAACCTGCTCTTCAACTTCAATGAAATCTGCAGGCTTACATTTTCTCAGTTCTCCAAGTCGGTTCCCACTCCCTGCATTTACTTTCCTTTTCTACTCTGGACCTCATAGTCATTTATTTCATATTCAGTCTCGTCAGCACTTTCAAGTTCATTCAACCACCTCTGTCTTTCCACGTCGACCTAAAGCAGTCCTCAATCTTGGATCAATTTCTTCCCTACATCCCTTTCAATTTTGATATAGCTGTTAGTTAACTATTAGTGCATAAGAAATTATTTCAAACTTTAATGGCTTAAAACAAAAATAATTTTTTTTTTAAGTTTTATACAGTTTTTGCAGTTTCTGTTGAAATCAAGGGTGGCTTAGTTGGGTGGTTCTGGCTTGGTGTCTCACAAGAGGTTGCAGTCATCTGAAGGCTGACTTCCGAGGTAGCTTACATGGTTGGCAAGTTAGTGAAGCGAGAGGTCTTCGTTTTTCACATGCGGGCCTCCCTGGAAGGCTTCTTGAGCATCTTCAGGACATGTAGCTGGCTTGCCCCAAAGCAAGTGATCCAAAAGAGAGCAATGTAGAAGCTACGATTTTGCAATGTGTATATATATATATAGAGATACTTAAATATCAAATGATATTTTTTATATATATGTATGTGTATAAACATATATAACACACACATACCCTAAAGGAGAATTTGTACAAAGCAGTAAAGCTAGAACAACTCGTTGGGAATAAGTTGAAATAATAATAGATAGCATTTATTGAAGACCCATTCTAAAAAGGACAACTTACATATATTATTTAAACCTCACAACATTCCATGACTTAGTGATTATTGCTCCATTTTACAGCTAAAGAAATCAAGTCCTAGACAGAAAAATCATTTTTCCAAAGTCTAATATCACCAGAAGACTCTTCCCAAGAACACACAGGTATTAAGGAGTTCTGGTTATCTGTGGTTGCAAAATAAACCATTGCTGTGGCTTAAACTATTTATTTTGCTCACAGAGCTCCAATTTGGGTAAGGTTTAGTGAAGATAGTCTATCTCTATTTTTCTTGGCATCCGCCAGGGAAGCTTGAAGACTGAGGTCTGGAATCATATGAGGGTGCATTCATTCATATCACCAGCAGTTGATGTTGCTTGTTGCCTGGAATCTGCTGGAGTCATCAGCTGGAAAAACTGTATGTGGCATCTCCATGTGACCTAGGCTTCCCTACAACACATGGCCAGGTTCCAAGGGCAAATGACCAGAGAGAGAAAGAGAGAGAGAGACAAGAGGAAATTATCATTTTAATGAGCAAACTATGGAAGTAGTGTAGCATTATTTCTACCATACTCTTGTGAACAGTCACAAGCCCACCCAAGTTCAAGGAAAGGGGAATAGATTCATCTTCTGATGGGAGTGTAGTAGATTCTGAA
Organism: Avahi laniger; assembly: GCA_963575035.1. Taxonomy (NCBI): domain Eukaryota; kingdom Metazoa; phylum Chordata; class Mammalia; order Primates; family Indriidae; genus Avahi; species Avahi laniger. The sequence continues at coordinate 963 of CAUYSK010003366.1, read as the reverse complement.
AGACCACATGGGAATAGAAATATTATTGTCATTTTTAGAAATATCAACTGCTACAGTCTGTCTTCTGTCAACAATGATTCACATCCCTCTCACATGCAAAAAGCACTAATTCCTTCCCTCCAGAACCTCAAAGTCTCTTTCTGTTATGGTAACAGGCTTGAGCTTGAGATCTAGGATCTTGTCATTAAAATCAATCCAGGTTTGGGTGAAGTTCCTCAGGTACAGTTCCTCTCAACACGAAGACTTGAGAACTAAAGAGACAAGTTATCTTTTCCCCACACATCCAACATACAATGGTGGGACAAGCACAGAATAACCATTATAGACACTCCTGTTCAAAAAGGGAAAAAGGAAGCACACCAGGAACACTGCTCCATAAAAATTTTGAAGCTAATTCTTGATTAGGGCTCAGTCTTATTGCCTAGGAATGATTCTTTACAGCTCTTGAACCTACCTCGGAACTCTAGGTTCTGCTCTCTGAGATAGTCTTAATTTTCCATTAAAATGGCCAATATGTGAGGCCAAGTAATTTTCTCAGCTTGCTTCCTGCCAATGAAAGTTCGGGGTCCAAAGGTTTATTTTAATTTTGAAACCTTCTGTTCCTTTTAATCCAAGCTTGTGGTACTTCCTTTGATATAATTTTCTTAAAATTTATGTAAGTTTTTAATGACTCTTATTGGGCTTTATGTATTCCATTAGATAAAAGCCACACCAACAAACCTCATCAGGATAAACTCTCTCTCTTAGTCTTCCTGTTAGGTTGCTATGGGGCAATAAGCTTAATATTTATAGAAATTTTATTCTTTTTCAAAAATCTTCACAGTGGGCCGGGCGCGGTGGCTCACGCCTGTAATCCTAGCTCTCTGGGAGGCCGAGGTGGGCGGATCGTTCTGAGCTCGGGAGTTCGAGACCAGCCTGAGCAAGAGCGAGACCTCATCTCTACCAAAAATAGAAAGAAATTAA